>CAEMYA010000126.1:149955-184752 GCA_903131615.1 Diplodus sargus
AAAAAAAAAACATGACTTCATGACATCCCGGGCTGGCTTTCAGATCAGAGGGCGCACAGCGCTACAGCTTTAAGGCTTTTTATCATCCCCAGTGAGGGCGGCCGGGGTCAGAGGGATAAACGAGGAGGTGCGCTCCGCTCTGGTGTCAGGTGGCTTTCAGGTTCCTGCTCCCCCAAAATGTTTTTTAGTGCTGACTCTCACCTTGTAGCCCGTCTCCGAATCTCCTGGGTCTACTTACCGTGTACAACAAGGATGATGGATGACCGGGAGGGGAGATCATCTGATGCAGGAGTCAGCTCATAATTCTTTGACTGTGTAGAGATTAAATTAAACTGGAAACCAGTCCGAGTCCTAAAGGTTATTACTTTTCCCGATCTTTCCGAAGAGAGAGTTGGTGGGACGGTGTAGAAACAGGTGCATGATTTGTTTGTCACCCTTGTTTGTATATGTAAATATATGTCCGTTTAGCATGTCATGTACTTCTTTCCCCCTCTTTTTTTCCCTCAGCTATGGAAAAAGTGTAAAGGCTGCGTTAATGTTTAAACTCTCAGGTGTAATCATTCATCGACGTCTTCACACAGACGCTGATTAATTCCTTTCTTTTTGAAGTTAAAAACAGATAAAAAACAATCTGTGTCTTTTTACAATGATGTTTTTCATGCCTGAGATGAAGAACACGGTTGGATTTGAATGTTTTAGGGGGACGAGCAGGTATTCAGTGGTTTGTCTTTGAAACAAGGGTGTGAATAGTACCGGAACCACAGTGAAACCATAGATAACGTCCATATTTATTTTGTAGCTAAACAAATATATTATGGTGGTTAACCCTGGGCCGCGGCTCAGGAGATTGTGCTGATTTGCTTTTTACGGTTTATTCAAACAAAGAGTCATTTGGCATTTCTCTGCACCTGTGTTTTTATAACTGTGCACGGAGGTATTCTTCACCACACGCTATTGGGATTCTTATCAGGTATATATTTATGTTTCTTTAACAACACGTAACAAAGACATTTCTGAATCTTTATGAAGTCATTAAAGTAAAATGCTCAAGTAATAGATTTTTAGCCTTTCTAACATATCATTGCTTAGAGGGGGGAAGTACTCACCTTAAGCAGGACATGCAGTACTGGAGCTACTACTGGGGCTGAAACTAACAGTAATTGTCAATTAATCTGTTGACCTTTCCCTCCATTAAGATTAGCTGTTTATATATAAAATGTCTTTGTTTTGTCCGCAACCCAAAGATATTCAGTTTACTGTCATCATAGTAAAAGAAACCAGAAAATATTCACATTTAAAGGTCTAGTTAATAAGAATTCCCCAAATTGTCCAAATTGTCACTGATGCTTTGGGATTACAGACGACCGGATTGTTAATCCCGAAGCATCAGAATTCGGACCGTCTTACTTTAAAAATGTGTCAAACTGGTTCATAGATGCTCCAAATATTTGTACTTGCAGCTCTAACTTCTACATTTTACCCTCCGCTCTCTGCGACACGAGTCTCTCGTCTGCCGTCTCCATATCAGACTGTCTGGGTGACTCATCACGGCCTTCGTGGAAACGCTCGACGCGCACAGGCTCCAGTTCCTGTCTGCTTGTTTTAATCTATCGAGTGCTTCGTTGACGAGGAGACAGAAGAGACAGCGTCCATGGTGCACACGCCAACGCGGCGGCAAAAATCCCAGTAGATTTAAACTGAATTAAATACTGGATGTCACACACGGCGGAGACATAAGTGGGGCAGGCAGGTGGAGGAGCTCCTTTGACGGGCAGGTGGATGGTCAGACAGCGTGTCTGGCTGTCCTGGAATGCGCCTCTTTGATCCGCCTGGATTATGGTTTCATCGTTTGGGCTGGGCTCATCTGCTCTTCTCTGATCCACGGGGGCCCCTCAGAGCCTATTGATACATTACTCATCTGTCATGATATGCAGATCATATCGCCTGCACGGATCCTCAGCGAGGATTAAACATACCCAACGTTTGTAATATTATATCAGCTATGTATGAGCGAAGGTATTTATGTAGAAATGATGTTTCTTCCAAGCAAAATGGGAGTTTTCATGATCGAAAACACATCATACAACACAAAGCTTACAACATCACAATTTGATATATATATATATATATATATATATATATATATATATTGCATTATTTGCTGGAAGAAAACTATTAAAGGATTTTTTTTCTCGAAAGCAAGATTGCTCCCAAACCAAACCCCAAAAAAGTTGGGTTTTTTTGTTTTTTTTTAACAATTTTAAATCATAGAAAAGTTTAAATAATAGAAAAGTGAAGTGATTTTCAAGGTTTTTAACTCAATACTATAATAACACTATCTAAAATACCCAAAGGTTACCTGCACAGTGAATCTACCTGCAAACCCGATCAAGCAGACGAACCATCTGACTAATTTGCAGCATCAAAGGATCAAAACTATTTTACTGGTACCAGTTTACTGGAGTATTGCTTCAGTTGAGAGAACGTCCTGTGACAAAGTCAACCAATCAGTACTTTTTTTTTTTCTATGAGCCGCATTCCTTTTGCAAAAGGAATGCCAACCGACTGTCCTCAAAAAGACGAGCTGTGGGCAGAACCCTGCACTGAAGTAACCCATCAGGCCTTAGATTCCCTCAGCCTATTGGTGCGACTCCATTGGCCCCTCCCGTGAGACCACGCTTTCTCGACTGTTCTCTTTACCTCATTCTGCTACCTGTCGTGATGACCCTGTTGATCAACAGACAGGAGTGTAGCGCCGCTGATAATACACCGAGCTGTACGGCTGTGGAGCTGTAATAACTCCGGCTAGACCAATAAAAGCTCCATTATGATGAAGATTAGATTAAAACGAAATGTCAGTGACGTCTGAACAAAGTGTGGTTAGTGATAATCTTTACAGGGTCGCAAAGAAACAGAAACAACATCGTTGTAAACAATTGCACGGCTGCCAGGTTTCTGCACAACTGATATGTAAACACTCGGGCGCGCAACGCGGCAATGTGAGGACGGAAAAGTCTGACGAAGCGACTGCAAAAAGATACAAACTGTTTTCCCATCCGACGCCACATCACGGCTCCAACAAAACAGCCCCACAGCACAGGTTCTGACAGACAGAGCTCCTTTACATGAACTTCAGACGGCTTTTCGGCCTCCACCGCCCCTGATGAAATGGCTCTCGCATTCCTGGTGAGGGTGAGTCAGATAAAGACACAGTATGGAAACACACGAAGGTTTCTGTTCAGTCAGTCAGGGACAACCTTTGACTCACATGGCACAGTTACATCCTTTATATGGGGAGTGGATATATGTAGTTTCATTTCACATGGAGGTTTTGTTCTTTGGTCTGGATTAAGGATGTTTTAATTATTTATGTAGCCTAAAATTACTGCGGTCTATCTGTCAAGCGTATGAACTACAGACGGGAGTCTTTACTAACAGTGACGCAGATCCATGTTTTTTAAATATTTTTCTCTGTCTTGAAATATCTGTGTCTGACGCAACGTTTTTTTCACAAGGGAAGACATAACTTCATGTATAATGTTTGTCGAACTTTACAAAAAAGGTATATATATAATAATTGAGTCAGTTTTCACTCCCTCTTCACTTCCTTGCTTTTGTCGACTACAAACTTAGATGTGTTTGCGGCAGTTGTTGTCCATTTTTGTTAATAACTGTCATTCAAGTTAACACAAAAACATGACTGTCGCCCACCATTTACTGCCACATCCTCATATAGAGTGACCTCTCAGCACCCCCAGCTGTGACTGACCTCCAATGTCTCCTGATTTATGCTCATCATAAAGTGTCACCGATTCATTTCAATGAATGAATGACAGTAAGTTGTCATTCGTAAACCGTTGCAGGCTTCCCAAAACACACAGAACGTCTTACTTTCAAAGGAAATTAAACAACAAGAAGGAAATGCTGCATCGTTATAAAAGTTTAAAGCATTTCACCGCCGCGGTGACTAATGTCACTCAGTAGGAATACATGTTGATCTAGGAGGTCCGTGAATCGACTTTCCTGCTGAGCATCGCTCACGGCCTTTCTCCACCTTTGGTGCAAACACAACTTGTGTTTTCCTTTTAGTATAATTAACATGTCAGCGCAGGGAGCGGGCCATTAATCTACTCTGTTATGTAAGCCAGTTAAAAGAAATATAATTTACAATGTCATGTTTATAATTATATAATTCTGGGGAAGGTTTATAACACAGACTGCATGTGTAGTGTTTGATACAGTATTTTACAGACATTGAAGAAGAGGAATTGCAAAATGTCCCTCAGCACCCGGATGTTACTTGGATAAGAAGAGGTATCTGCTTGCTAGAGAAAAAACGACAACAACAATTATTAAATGAGCACATTGCTGTAAATGTTACGTCAAACCAGTGAACCTAGTACAGCATGTCGGCCCCACAGCAAATGTAATATCATTCACCACTGGCGCACAGTATACCTTCGACCTCACCACAGCTCTCAGACAATAATTACAGCCTTTTCGTGTTTCATGTGTTTTACATTTCCTCTTTCGGGTGACAGTGCAATGAGGCATTCCTCCACAAGTCCCACAAAGTTTATTCAAGTGCGGTTTGGAGGCTGAAGCTATTATCTGCTGATCAGACAATAGAGGAAAAACTCACAGAGAGCGGCGGCAAGAGTGGCACTTAGCAGCAGTCAGCCAAGTCAGACCCAGTGTGGGTAATTAGTGACAACTGCATGCATTTAACATTGAGTTTATGTTATTGTTGTTCGTAATGGAATGTAACTAGGCACATTTACTGAAGTACTGTACTTAAGAAGGATTTTTAGGTATTTGCACTTTACTTGAGTTGAGTGATTTCCATTTCCGCCTACTTTGTACTTTCACCCCACTACATTTGAACAACTAGTGTACTGTGTTCTCCATTTGTCCTGTCCTTGTCATAAAAAACAGGTAAGTCCGACCCATGTTTATGGCAGCATCACCACTAACTACTGCTAACTGTAGTTTGCAGCTAAGCTAGTTAGCTCAGTTTACCATGCAGCTAGCGGTTCAGACTTGGAGGGTCGAGGACCAGGGGAGTGTTGGTGTTGACACTGTTGGCACCGGAGCTGTGGAGCGAGATGCGCCGCGGCTAGCTGGTTAGCACGTAACCTCAGCAGATGTCTCTGCAAGTAGAAAACATCAGCGTCAAAACTGTTATTTCTTCGTTTTCTCTTGATAATTTCTGTACATTGTTTTCTGATTAAAATTCGTACGCATGTCACCTTTAAAGTTTTGCTAATTTGGAGAAAAGATTATGAATAGTATTTATTTGAAGGGCCGTACCATCGGACTATACAGAGCAGCTTCTTTCCTCATGCTGTGAGAACCCCTCACCAGCACTCGTGGGAAAATAAACACAGGCAAATAAGTCAAATGCGTGCTATCATCAGAGGACAGTTCGGTAATACAGTATGAGTCTCATGAATCAGTCAGCCACAGGTTTCAACAGCCTTTGATCCAGACATACAGTCTCACTCGGCACTCACATACAAGGCGGGTGTCCTGAGGATATACTGTGGCTTCCTTTGTGGCAGCACTCTCATTTAGACCCGTGTTTAGGGGGAAAAATAAAATTCACCCGGCACACATTTAACCCACTGACAGTTTCCTGCCGCAAATCCTTCCTGTCACACATGATGTTGAGAAAAAAGCTAATTTCCCCCACACAGCGGCCCGTTGCATTTGCGCCACATGCGACTCAGTAGATATACTATTACTCAGACGCTATAATTAAACCCGTGTAATGCACGTACGCACCCTTCCACATGCCTTTACAGTATGTGTGTGCAATTAAAATACCTCACCTGTGAGCTCTGATTGTCAGGAGGGGGAAAGCACCGAGATCATTTCTTTAATCTAATCAGACATGTTTTGTTTGTAGGTGGTAGAAAAAAAACACACATTTTCAAACACATATAACAAAAGAGGTGAAGAAATGACACATACTCACAACGGCACGCAGATTCACACAGACATGTCAAATGTTCAGCTTTTTCCTTTTCTGATATTCATCCTCCAGACAGTAGCACTGTGGGCAGGAGGCCAACAATCTCAGACACAGACGGTATTAGGCTGCTGTCTAAGCTAATACTCAGACGACACATCCTCCAGACCATGAGTGATTCATCACGGGGCTGTCTCACAGACTCTTAAGTGTATGGAGCATTTTTTATTTTTTATTTTTTTTACAAAACCGAGGTGCATAATTACAATCATCCAGGCCATGCACGCTTTATACCGAGATTGTAATGCTTTCTGAACATCGTCGTGAAAATCAGTTTGTCCCCTGGAGCACAATAAACACTTTGTTAAAAAAGAGAATCGGACGAAGTTATCATCCCGACTTCTAGATTGGACAAAATGTATCTCGTGAGGAAGGAAGACTGATAGCGGACACCTGGCCAGACAGTCAAAGTCAGCACACGATTATCAGGAGGAACGTTTGCTGCACAATCTAACATGCAGAGCGGAGCCATGCGACTGTAATGTGGGTGGACGTCAGTTAAAAAAAAAAACTGGAAAGAGAAGACGGAAAATAGGAACTGGCAGCAACAATGCCAGTGAGATTTATGGGTAATTATTAAAAACATAAAGGGGATGCCAATATGTCATTTCAAATAATTATGGAAAAATATGGAAAAATAAAAGAAAAGTCGGCCTGTTTTTCCGACAGCAGAACTGCACCTGATTGTGCTAATTGTCTGGCTTTTGATGCTAATTCAGCCCCTGTCACAACTGAGTACGTTCACAAAGCATATTTCATTATTAGGGTCAAAGGTCAGATAAAACATTCTGCTCCTTTGTGGCGCTCTTTTTTTTTTCAGGGGGAAATATCCCCGTCTGACCTTAAAACACATCTACTTCCCATTCTCCCCCTCACACCCGATGCACCCTCCCACTCATTTGACCTCTGACAACCGGGGCCCCCCAGTGCCACAGCCTATTGATTCCTCGGCATTGAACTTGAATCTTGGGGCCACGGAGGCTACAATCAAAGAGGCATTGTCTCTTTCCAAGACAGATTGCAGTCCAAACAATACTTGTTCACTTTCCCTCATTTCTTCCATTCACAGAATGAACCACTTATCCTCAGCTGTCCTGGACTTTTTGACCATTCAGTTCATGTGGAATGCGTGCATTTCCTGTGTATAGAAGATGTCCTATTTACTCTGACGGATCACCGGATGATAACAATCTTCATACGCCCCTCGGTGTAACCCGACCAGTGTCGGTGGCAGGAAGTCGGGGAGGTCCCCTGAATCTACTTACATCTATATTAGAGTGTAAGCAAAAAGTACCCAAAAAATGTAATAAATACACTGGGTATCAAAAGCACAACTAAGTAAATTATATATATGTATATTCACATATATGTGTATACTTTATTCTTTTCTTTTTTTTTATGTGCTACTTAACTTCATGCTCTAATGAAGCATGTAATATTCAAAGTAACTGGGAACTTAGGTTATCAAATGAAAGGTGTGGAGTAAAAAGTACAATGTTTGTCTCCAAAATGTAGTGGAGTGGAAGTATAAAGTAGCAGAAAATGCAAGTAACAAGTATCTCAAAATTGTACTTAAGAGTAAAGTACTTGGTTACACTTCAGCACTGAGTATGACATCACACATATTTAATCGTTATTTTCTCTTTCATTCGGTTGTATTTAATGTGAAAAGGACAGAGATCTCCAATCCTGCACACTGATACAACTGTCAGCAGCTCAGTGACTGCTTCTAATTACAATCGTCATCACGCCTAGGAGCGATGTGGCAGGCCGAGTGGCGTTTACTGTACATTAAGAGGACGTGGCATAATTGCAAACTTAATTTTTCAGCGTAATTACAGGAAAGAGTCTTAATGATTCCAGTGGAACAACAGTATGATAATATATGGTTTACTTTACCTCCAGCTCTGTCTGAAGCAAATTGGAAAAAATTCATTCACAGTCCTCCGCTGGTGTAAACACGAGGCATCTGAGTCTCATTACAATGAAGGAATTAAATAAACAGTAGCCCGAAGAACAGTGGAGGATGCATGCTTCATTAAAAAGCAATGTTGTTGTAAGTGACTAATTAACATTGGGGGTACCCTTTTGGTTTGCCTACCGTAAATATACAAATTAATGAATATTCTCCCTGATTGCTGCGGGAGTAGACCTACAAATCACTCCGTGAACGTTCTCTACCGAGGCCTCGCGCCGGAGAGGACTAGGAAAAAGCTCTCGACTTGCACTTTTCACATCATGCTTTTACGAAAACAAAAAAAAAACTTGAAACATTCTGCAAAATCGAGGATTCCCTCTTATCGGCAGAGCGAGGATTGTTTCAGTTTTTCTTCTGCTCGTCATTCACACCCTTGGCCTTGCGTATGTTCGCAGCAGAAGATGCAACTTCTTAGTGTCTCCAGCTGCTCGCAAAAATAAGCCTTGGAGACGTTAAAGAAACGATAAGCGGTTGGTGACTTTTGAAAAAACAGAAACAGCCGGAAAACATTTATTGACTCAAGTGTGTACTTTCACACGCCGACCCCGCCTGTCTTCCGTGTCTTGTGAAATGTGAATTCGAGAGAGCACTGATGTAGATTTCTTTGATAAGCGAGCCCCTGGGATTCGCGAACAATGAGATAACAGTGAAGCAGGTCGTTCACCCTACACGGGGGCCTGACCTCAGGTCTGCAGGGCGGCTGTGTCGCGACCCTGTTGACCCTGGGAGAAAAAAGTGGATCAAAACCCCTGTGAGACACATCTAGTCGTTTTTCTCTCTCATGAATTTTACACCCATGATGGGAACTTGTCGGCTGCACACCAAAAACTTGCCAACTGTGCTCACTGGAAAGTCAACAAGTCAGAGGTGCTGCGACAACCAACCGTCCATCCTCTCTCTGAAACAGTGGCAGACATGACAGGCGAAGTGTTTCTTTCTGTCTCGGCTCGCCATCACTGTCCACCCACTTCCTGTGCCAATGCAATTAAAACAGGCTGTCCCTACTCCCCCAGGGTAAGTGGGGTCTGATTTAAGTTATTCGAGCGATTTCAGTCTAGTGAGTCTTCTCTTCTCATAACCCTAACCTTGACATCAGTGCAGCTTTTGTTGACTTCCTTCCAAGGCTCGTCCAAAGACTAGTCTCCCCAGCTTCATCAAGCGGGTAGTGTTATGCTGGGTTCTTACTACAAGATTGTAACCCTGATTTTCCATGTGTGAACTGTCCATAGACGCATTTAGAGGCCACACCAAGTTCGTATTGGGGACGGATCGGGGAGATGACGAGCAACAGCAAATGAAAGCAGACACGGGCTGGCGGGGAGAAGAGTCGAGAAGGAAAGATGGAAGAGCATAGAGCACGGAGTAGCTAGAAACCTTTGTTTTTCTTCCTTGTTTTTTCACTGTAAAGTCCCATTGGGGGTTTTTGTTCTTGTGGGTGATCTTGTGATGTGTAATGTTGCCGATCAGTTATGCACTGCAGCGAGCAAACCACAATGAACTCAAGACTGCTGATGACAGGGCAAGAAGTTGTGTGAACCGTACAGCAATCTGAGTCACAGCATGAGATGATTTCAGGTTTTTCTAAGGAAGAGTGCCATCCTCTGTGCTACCTAGCAATCATGGAGCTTGCACCAGGACACCTGGACAGGTCTTGCTCCACACTGTCACCTATCGGAGTGGCAGTTCCGCTTGCTGACCGTGAAACAGCCGTCGGAATATGTCCTGTCTTGGCAACTGAATCACTTTCATAGTCATCGAGCGTGTTTCTCTACATTCCCTTCCTTTTAACAGGATATACCAGCCTGCCGGGTGATGTTGTTCCAGTACTGTCGTCACTTTCGAAGGACTTTCGAACAACGACAATGATAACAGAGGCCACAGGATTCTGGGAGGAGATACAACAAGGCAACAAGGTTGTTTGTTAAATTCTACAGGTTTGGAATTGCGTCTATTCACTAATAATTACTGTCTTTGTGGCACCTGTGGCTCTCTACACAAGAGACAATTTCTTGGGTGTGGACGATGGTGTCAAGGTCTGCAGGTAAGTGACAAGACAACTCCTCTGTTGGGAGGAGTCATTTATCTCTCCCTGTCATAGAAATTGCTTTTCTACAGTCAGAGTTATCTTATTTAGGTAGCTTTGAGAGAAGTTGCTCCTAAACTTATAGGATTTAAGGCCAGGTAGACAAAACTCTGGGAAGGCTGAGGTGAGGTCATTGTGTCAATAGTCATCCATCACACACCAAGCAAACAGAAAAAAAAACATTCAGTCAAAACAGTCCAATTTCCAGACCCTCAGTAGCATTGATCATATCAACATGTCATAATAAGCAATAATAGATATAAAGATTAATAGTCTCATTTATGAGCACTGATTAAACTTGACGAAAAAGGTCAACTCCAGCATATTGGATTTCATGTAGCTTACATTGATGCCATTTTTTTTCTCCCCAATGTTTCTCTCTACAGTGTGAACTAGTGGAGCGACAGCGATTCAACCTCTCGTGTGTCAACCTTTTGCACACTTCCCTGTCCAAATAGCCAATCAGGATCCATTTAGGCAGCAGTGGCCTGGAACAGGAACTGACAGGCCTGGCAGAGGTGTGCTGCGCCACATGTGAGCAATGGAAGTCCTCAGCAGGCCAGGGTTGAAATCCATACTGTGGTTTGCACAGACACTGCTGATTACCACACTGCTGGTGCAGACGTGCAGGACAAGGTTGTCAGGTCTAATCGTCTAATGGACAGAGAGTGAAGTCACCCCAATAATGAATGATTCCTAGAGAGATTTTATTTCGTTCAGCCTTTAATTAATTTGCCAGTAATGGTATGCAGTCTAAATCCTCTTTTTTACATTTTCTATGGTCATATTTGGACTGTCAAAGCTGAACAAAAACTTTTCTCCTTCCTTGTCTTCATTTTAGAAATGTCTACATAATATTTCAAATAACATTTTCATCCGTTTGAAATAGTAATTCTTAAATGGTATACTAGCAAAGCACGATAACAAAAAGCAGTTCCCTCTGCACAAGATAAATGCACGGCTTCTTGGAAACCAGCACTGTTATTTTGTTCTCCATTATTTGTATTTATCCTATGTAAACTTTAGCCCTTCGACTGTGGTTCTGCCGCCAGATCACCTTTCAGGAGGCCTGCAATTTCAGTGTCCTGCCTCCACGCTCGGATTAGTTTGGTTTAAACAAACTGGCTCTGGGCTTTGTGAAGCACTTCAGGCCACAATCGTTGTTGAGAGCCCAATCAGACACTTGCAGCCACAAGCTCTCTTTGCCTCCCTGTTTTTACACTTCAGCAGGTACTGGTACTATTTTTAAATTCAACAACATGATGCAGAATGTCATATTTTATAATCAAACACACCTTTTTAATAACATTGATTACAAAATTGAATTTTTCTTACCCTGATTGCACTGGTTTAATTCCATGTCCTTTGTAGGGATTTCCAATATTTATATTCAGTTATGATAGGTGATAATACTGCTAACAGTCAGAGGTGGAAGAAGTCCTCAGATCTTGTCTTTAAAGGTGCAGAAGGTACACATTTCATTTGAAGTCATTATAAAACATACTATTATGAACAGAATGTGAAGAAAAAACAATTCAGTCTAGTGGCTAACTGCAGGAATAACCGAGCTAACTAGCTTATGGCAACTAGTTAGCGGCAGTTAGCGGTTATTTCAGTGGTATGCTGTCCTCTGGTTGTTTTGAGTATTAAACTCTTAGATATTGTGCCTTTCAGTAAAAGTAGTAATATGACAGTGTAGGAAGACATAAAAGTAAAAGTACTCATTATGCAGACTGGTATATTTTACAATAATGGACTTGTATTAGTATATTAGCATGTATTGTATTGTATTGTAATGATGTATTGATGTTGAAACTCAAGGTGGTTTAACTACTCTGTATATAATAATATAGACTAGCTTGCATCAGTAAAGTTAAAACCATAATATAACATCAAAATGTGTTTGTTCCACCATGATAAAACTCATTTTTGCTATTACTCAACTGAAACAATTCAACTGAAAGAATTCAAATGTACACAGTAAATAGTTAAAAAACAGACAAGCAAACATGAATTTTCTAAGATATATCTTCTACAAATTGCTTCACCAATGCTGAATCTATAGTGTGAAATGACTTGTGTATTAACCTACACGGCACTGTGCTGGCGAGCTCCACTGCTGAGACTTGCTCTAACATGCAAAGCTTTGTTCCAAGAAAACACATGTCAACCTACTGGGCAATGCACAGATTTCAAAACAAAAACAAGAAAAAATGTCCCGAGACTCTCTCGTGTTTACTTTGTGAACTTTGCTCAATTTGTCTCAATTGCTCAGCCACGTCACTGAAACTGTATATGTCCTGTCAAAACGAGGCAATATATGACAGATCACCCCTGACTTGATTCATCTAGAATTTGGCATGTTTTGAAGTTGTGTACTCTTTCCATGGCGCCACGTTAAACTGCTGAACATTTAATTAATTTCCCTTTATTTACACTTGGTCTTTGCTTCCCACTAAAAGGCGAAGCAAGCCTATGCATAAGTCAGGCTTTTTAATTATCATTGAATACCTATAAAAGGTTCCTGCCAGGAAAGCTTGGCCAGTATTTGGTTTGCTCTGAGTCCAACACAACTACAGTCCCGTAAAAACATTATCCATTCACATTCCATTCATTACCACCTCAGGACATCTCTAAGTGTTGCTCCCAATGTTTGGAAAAGCACATTTTGAATGCGTGGGCATTTTGTGCCTCGCAGCAGTTTACTTTATGATGTGGAATCTAGGACCCAGCAAACATTTTAATTTTACTTGGACGGTTTTAAAATTCATTTGAAAATCTTGGATTCCAGGAAGGTAAGAAAGGGGCCTCATCTAAAGTATTTCTCAGGAATATCCTCCAGGGTCTAAATTGTTTATTAAAACCCCAACCATGACTGTGTTTGCAATCTAACTACAATCCATCCGTCATCCTAAAGCAAGTAACCAAATTAGTCTTCTTCCACCCAGGGACTTAAAGACAGAGTGTCCTGGGCTTCCTGTATGCTCAGGGGGGATAAAGGTGTTTGGCGAGCCTGTCTTTGATGCTGCACAGACACCATGTAAACATTATCATCATCATCACATGCATATATACTTGCCTTATATCAAACGAGGAAACACTGCTGCAAAAAAAACCTTTTGACTTTTTTTTAGCCAAAAATATCCAGTGAGGAGAGTACACGTACGAGCTAATGAGCTGTGTTCCCAGATCAGCTTTTATTGCGAATGTCTTTGGCTTTAGCTCTTGTAAAATAAGGGCAAATAAATAAGGTGCTGATAATTTGGTTCCCCCCGCCCCCCTCCCTATGTGTATGCGTATAAAGTATGATTAACGCCTGGCTGGACTGCATCAGAAAGGCTTGTGCTGAAGGAACAAGTAAGAGAAAAAGTATTACAAAGACAAACAAGATTCAACTGAGAACTACAGGACTCTGAGAGCTTTTTTTATGCCAAAGCATTTATAAATCAAACCATCAGTGTGAGGACAGGTTGATGACGTCATTCACGGTCGATTTCCAGCAGCCGGCAGGACTTTGATTAGAGCAGTAAATCTCCTCCTGTTTGTCTGTCCTCCTGAGTGGAAGGGCAGCTCGACGATCAGCCCTCCGTTTGTTGATGAATATTGTCTGTCTTTAACCCGGGCCTCGTGGAAAGGCTTGCGTTTGCCAACAGTGGAATTATATTTCAAGTGGTGGAAGCATTATGTATTGTGGTTGACATTTACAAAATTTGGATGATTACAACAATTTAGATTTGCAAGTTGATGATAAGTACTATAACTGTGCTTTTTAGTTTAAAATGCCAAGGTTCAGCTGCTTTTAATCACATGTTTATAAAATAATAGAAGCAGCAGAGGACTATGAATTTCTAAAGTCATCAGTTTTGATGGACTGGCAACCAAATGCTGCCCTTTATGATGTAATAATGAGGCTATTACTTTAAGACATAAGCCCTTTAAAATTGTACAAATTACAAAATTAATGGCTAGAAGTTGATTGTAAAACAACCTCTTTGCCTGCAAAGAATACCTTTCTTTTAAAGGTGCAGTATGCAAGAATTGGCTTACTGTCAAATAAAAAAAAAAGCAGGGGCAGCTTAAGGAGAAGGGTTTGACCGTAGGCACAGTACAGAGGGGATTTACAGCTGCTAGCATTTGGTTTCTGACTCCAGTGACGATAAAGACATGAGGGGTTCAGGTGGGCATGAGTCAGGACCAGATTCTGCAGGCCTGAACTATACTATTTGACTGTCCTCTCTTGAGGTACAAAGTGGTAGGGCTGGCCTAGGCTACAACATAATACATAGGCGTCTTTGACACTGTAATCTATTGATCTATCCACACTTGATTGATCATTTTTAGTTCATTTTAAACTGGAATTCTTACACATTGCTCATTTAATATGTTAATGAAACATTGTTAGACTGCAAGGTACCAGTATCTTATCAGCAATTAGCAATACAAAATTGGCCAGAGGTCTTGCTCTAGCAGGTAGAGTAGAGGTGTTGTGAATGGAAATGTATATAAATATATATATATATGTACATGTGTATGTATGTACACATGTATATATATCCATATATTTCCATATATATATTACATGTGTACATACATACACATGTATATATATATATATACACACACGCACACGCGCGCACACACACACACACACACACACACACACACACACACACACTCCGCTCCGGCATGTTCTCTTATCAGTGCTCGTACCACTTAAAGAGATCTCTGCTATGGCCTGAGAGTCTAAAGACCAGCAACAGAGTGAGAACAAAGTTCACAGTTAGAACTGTATCATAGTGCAACAGTGGAGAGGGGAAGGGACAGTGAATATGAAACAAGCATCGCAACTTTGAGCGCTCCATCAAACGCGCTGTAGGTCTTGCATCAGCCTCATGTATGTATAATTGATTGCTGAGGGAGTCACTTCCAACCCCCACGTCCAGAACCTGCACAGAATATAATGAATGTTCAGGACCGGTTCATTACTCCAGTGTACACATGAAGACTAACATTGCATCCCAACATGCTTTTCACTGTTGTCTAGGCTGTCATTGCTCAGGCAGCCTATGGTCTTAAGTGCTCAGCCAGTAAACAAATCAGGGTTTATTAAATACACACTTGTCACTCTCCACTAGCCATGCATGGGAAAATTTATTTTGACAAACGTTGCCCCACAAGACTTAAGTGTCCCTGGCTGACGCCAACAGATAAATACCTCTGAATTAGTCAAATGGATTGAATTTAGCCAAGGTATGCTTTTAAAACATGGATTTCCCCGTATCCCTGTGACCCATCTAAGGTCAATAAACAGTCAATGAGTGACACATCTAATTACTTAATCTAATTGTGTTGCCTAAGTTTAAATGTCTGACTACTGTACATTAACGCTAAGCGGTTTGCAAGAAAAAAAGTGTCAGAACACGTTTATTTAGAGAAGTTCTAATTAATGTCGGAAAGAAAGAAAGAAAGAAAGAAAGAAAGAAAGAAAGAAAGAAAGCTGCAAATATATATTCTGTCTAAGCACTTAGGGTTCTGAAAACATTACGGGAAAGTACATTATAATGCACACGATATGCGTGCGTGAGTGTGTTCATGTGCCTGTGCCACATACAATATAGCATGCTCATGTGAGAATATGTCTTCGGGACTGTGAACATGCATTGAAATGCACTCACGCTGGTGAAAAGGTCAGACAAAACAAATGGGAAATCTTTAGTCATGTCTGGGCACCGGCGCATATACATCACATTCATGTGACACTTTGCATACATTTACTATAAGTGACGTCAGGAGGGCCAAAATAGTCCCTTCACCAAATCGCGGCATCTAGTAGCTGTCAGTTGCCAGGATTTTTCAGGCCACACAGAGGGAGTCCCCTTTCATACAGCCATCTGTCTGATCGCTGTAATACAGCAGGGCAGCAGTGGCACAAGTGAGTTGTCCGACCTGCCAACCAGCCGCGGGTGATTGGGCAGTGGAAAAAGCAGTAACTCTGTGCGTTTTGGGTGTGTGTGGTGCAGAAAGAGTAAAGCCCACAACAGTGTTTTGTTTCTGCTGGTGGTGCTGTATTGCTTATGCTGCCAGAAGAAAGCATTACAATGGCAGCAGAGGTCTGCAGTGAGAGCCTCCAGACCTGAAGGAGACCTCCCCTGTTACCCGCAAACATGCGAACACACACACACACACACTCACACACGCCAAGTCTGCAGCAGGTCTCTCCAGTGGAATCCTGGTCTTTGAGGCTAGACAAAAACACAGCGAAAAGGTGGGAATGATAATAATAGCGGGAGTGTATTTCATTCACTTTGCACTACTTTGGCAGTTGTGCTAAATTGATACTAAACTTCTCTCCTCCAGTTACAGATTCTGTGTTTTAGCGGTCCACACTGGACTTTGTCACAGCTGACAGAGCTCTGAAAAAAAAAAAAAGAAGGAAAATGTAATAAATTTTTGTTTGGGTTCTCTTTACTTTTTTTTCTCTGGTAACTGATCCCATATGGTCAGCGTCACAAGCAATCTTCGCTACGGGTCCACAGGACACGTTGTGCATCCCAGCACAATCGACCGCGCCCCATTCGCTGCTGTTGTGAGGTCGGACAAGCTTGACAATAAGAAACTCAGCGAAGGCGGATCCGTTCAGCCGGGTGCCTCAGTGTTTATGAGATGTGATGATGTGTCATTTTCCACGTCTTTTTAACGTATCTGTAGAAATAAGGAGGACGCAAACCTGTCTGACGTTGGGCTAACCTCCTGATGTTACTTTAGCCAACTATACATTAGCTTGTGAGTTCGCTAGAATTTCGCAAACATTTACTAACCAGAGATGTGACAGTGTACAATGCGATGTGTCAGTGAAGATCATGGCATCAAGAGAATTTGACTTTACATCGTAATGTTAACTTTGTCTGATTTTTACATCCGACAAAATATTTCTTTTTCCGTTTTGGGAACGGAACAAACACAATGTCTTCCACGCGCTCAGGGTATCGAGTTTCAATTTAACAGCAACTTCTTTTAACCATATTTTTAACTTGTTTAATTTTTTACACAGACATCCCAAACAAATAGCACATATAAATTTGCTCAACTGTTATTGGCGCACAGAGCACAAAGGGGCGGGACTTAGGAAAGAGTCAATTCCATAATGTATTCACATTTACAACTATTTACTAAAACAGGCCCAGTCCTCATGTAAGTCATACAGCTACGAAGATTTGTTTGCATTCAATGTGTGTGTGTGTGTGTTCCTGTGTTAAAACTAGTGTGCTCGTGCTTTTGTTCGGCCACACTGACTTGACTTTCTAAGCGGAACTCAATAATTAATTAAGAATTCTTTTATATTTTGCCCCCGCTTTGTTTCCTATTGGTTTTCCCTCTTTCAATTTTGTCCGCAATCAACTTTTAACATCTCTCCTCTTTCTCCTCTCTTGTGGGCTGAGTCATTACCATAACAACAGAGCGAGGCACAAAAGCCCTGTGGGCATGTGACTGAGTTGTGGGATGGAGGCACATGGACTGAGAGAGAGAGGGAGAGGGAGGGAGAGAGGGAGAGAGAGGGAGAGAGAGAGAGCCTGCCCATGCTAATATCTGCAGCTGGGCCCTTTGGTTTTGTTCTCTATGCAGCTGGGCTGGATGAGAGAGCCTAGATTCCAACACACCCCCATCGGCATAAATCTTGCCATGCTTGAGGCTGCAAACACTGCAACAATGCCACTGGGTCATTCTATGCCAAGTCGGCTGTGTCTGCACATACGCGCACACACGCGCGCGCGCACATGCTCACAAATAAATTGTTGTTGTGTGGGGTTGTTTGCAGCGACCAAGGCGTTTTTGTTTTTTTTGTCTTGCGGGATGCATATATTAATCGTTTATCATTTGTTCAGTTGGAGGCGAAATGAAAGCCCAGACGATGCTAATTATTCCTTTCAGCCTCATTGGCATTGTCTATAGAACAGGGCCAGTCAATATTGTGTCATGTGCAGGGGTCAGCTCCAAGAGTCATTTTGATGATCTCTTGCCGCTAAAAGGTCTGGAGCCTTGCAGAGTACTCACAAGTTATTCCTTGTCCTTGCACCGCTGCGGCTGAGATAAGGTTGTTTGGGCGACGACTTTTGAAACAGAGACAAACTCGACATACTGTAACACTGCGACAATCAGATGTGCTTCCTAACCTCTGACATATTCAGCGCCCACAGGCTGCTCAACCATAGCGGAGGAATGCACCCCGACCGAACCGGCCTGGATTAAAACAAAGCGACGCTCAGCCACAGTAACAAACTTGTTCCCAAAACATTTGTCCACAGCTTTCAGCCGATCATTAATAACCCCATAAAGAGCTCTTTATGTCTGAGTGGACAGTGTCACTTTTTGGAGTCAACTTTGATGAGATGAATGTGCGTGGTGAGCTTGAATGCTTCGCAGCTGGGTGCGAGCCGGGCGCTGGTGACAGCGGGTACCAGGGCACAAATCCCATGGCAGAAAGGGCATCTTTGTTTGGCCCAGGTGCTCTCTGGATGCACTGCCCTCACATCCTGTGCAGTCTCATTCATTATGCATGAGCCGTACATTTAAAATCATGAGCTTCCTGTCAAAAGCCAGAAAGGGCAGGCTTTGGCCAAGTGCGCTTTTCTGTGGCTTCAGAGGGAGAATGGAAGCGTAACATTTTCAAGGCATTGAAAAGGGTCTAAGACGAAGGCCATTGTGGCCGGGGCGAGCATTATAAAACACATTATAGCTCTGACTTTCCGAGATCCAACAAGGCCTCGTGAAGCAGTCAGTGCTTTCAGCTCCGTCGGCATACGCATTGTCTGAGCGACACGTAATGTGTCTTGTGCAGCTTTTGGTCGAAAGCGGTTTGTCATCGGCGGCCGCCGTAACAAGTAAGAATGCAGAGTCCACTCGTCTCATGTGCCCCACTGCTCCCATGAGAAGATGTGGCTCGGTAATTACCGGAGGATTACAATAATCTACGTTTGGAAGCGTAACCTCCCCCTAGCCTTTGTGGCTCAGCACGAGATGAATCCAGTACAATTAAGCCATTTTGTTTCACTGCATGACTGTTCATTAGCATTATCTACACCAGTGGGCTTCAGCTCTCAGCCCGGGGTCCCCCTCAGGTTCTCATCATTGCATCAGTTCCCTTGGTTACAGCTCTGTCTCTCAGAGTCCGGGGTCAGGAGGGTCAACGCCTAATGTTGCGATCAGGCTACTTGAGTTACTCCTGCAAGTATCAGAACTATCTCAGGAGAGAGGTTTTTTTTTTCTGACACAGTCCACGTTATCCTTTTTCTGCATCAACACAGGGAAGTGGCATGATTCGCAAGTATGGTCGACTTTTATGTGATGCATCTTCAATCTGTTAGAGTCTGTGCTTTAAGCCAGTTAGCCCTGGAACAGCGGGGTGCCACACCTCTGGTAAAAGGGATCAGAACTTTGAGCAACAGCCATAGCCTGGAGGAGCCTCCCACCAGCCAGCCAGTCAATATGACCAGGACCCGAGCAATTGGCTCATGCGGGGTCACCGCAGGTGGGGACATTAACCATTAAAGAGATACTTCTGCTGACCGTCTGGAAACGGGGTAGACCCCTTCGGCTTCCTCGGGGCATGAAATGATCATCTGGGGCAACTCAGCGCTGCTCGGCTTAAAGGGGATTTGGGGGAGTGAAACCCCTTTATCAGGGCTTACAGGGATGAGACCACATAGCTGCCTAAGCAGATCCCTGAGTTGAGATCCTGCTGGGAGGAATTCTCATAAAAGTAAAGACGTTCGGAAATAATAGGCAGTCAACTTAGTATTGTATTAAAGTTAATGCCGTCTGCTGGAAACACAGATTTACAGTTGTGTTCCCTTACGTTACATGAAAAAAATAATAATGCTAATTCAAAAATACCTCAAAGCACATAAAAAGTCTGACAACTCCTCAGAGTGTTTTAAAATAATTGGACAGGTAAAGATATAGATTTTGTCTCTGTCTTCAAGCATTAGTTGTAATATAGCCGGGGTTTAGTTTGGGCTTACAGGACCTTGTCCTCATTCTAGTGGTCAGCAAGTCTTATCCTGATTCCTGTCACCCCTCATCTCAGTCCAAATCTGGGGCCAGACATAGAATATTGGCCGGTGATGAAAGGTGGGATATACCACCCACTGTTGGTTGCAGATTTAATCATGAGCTCTTCATACCACAAGCAGCAGCTCGAGCAAATCCTGTTTGTTTACACTATTAAAATAAATTGCATGTTGTAATGCTCTACATGGTACTTAGAAACAGTTAATTCCAGATAACTTATTCAGGAATGTAGCACACACACACACACACACACACACACACACACACACACACACACACACACACACAAAATAAACTCATAACAAATACCTTTCGGCTCACAGCAGGGTGTGTCGATATTTGATTGAGCCTCAAAGTTTGACTTTCATTTGCAGGCCTGACAAGCTGTCATATTAAATATGTTATTGGTACACACTGAGATCACCCATTAGTGAAATGGAAAAATTAATTTGGCAGCAAACTAGACTCCACTGTGAGGTCAGCGTCTGAGGGCCAGGATCTGGATCGCTAGCAGCCTGCTGTGGGTCCGTCTGTCCCGTCCCACATCATAATCCATCCATCCCCAGGCTGCCAAAGGCAAGATATCCAGTCATAAGACCCAAAAAGAATGGCATCAGTCACACTTTAATGGACCCCTGATTAATGTGCCCTCGTCTTTCCACCCCACAGAGACCAAGGGTGGGTGGTTGGTTCCGCTGTGGTCTTGAGGAGCTGCCTACGTCTTTCCTTGTGACCCTAGCTGCTGCCTGAGGGCAGACCCAGCATGATAGCCACTAACCAGAGGACCAGGTCCTGCTGTGTCACGCTATTTGCTGCCCCCCAATTTTGTGAAATTAGTTACCAATCTCAACTCTTGTTCTGTGAGAGTTTCTATAATCGCAGTGAAAGCACTGAGGTGCCAGTTTTGCCCGCTGCAGGTGGACGGACAGAAACAAAAGCACTCCTCCTCATCCTGCTGATAACATTCTTTCATCTTCAGAGAAGGAGGAAGTCGCTCAGGATGTTTTTACACCCATGTTAAGATAATCATATTGTCAACAATTCTTTATCATTTCCTGTTGGAAAAAAAAGGCAAAAATGATTTATGTGTTAACAATAAAAATGAAGTGCCTCAAAATGAATACTTTTTCTGAGTGCATAAAGGAGACGGATTGAGAACAAAAGGCAATCTTAGAAATGTTAGACTTGGACAAAGACATTAAAGCTATGACTTTGGTTCCAATAACATATTGACAGGGAAGTTAGTGCTTTAATGCCTTCGGAATAACAGAGAAATATCCCACACTTCACCACAAACAGCAACTTTTTAAGAGCAAACAACAGTAATGTCATAACAGCAAAGGTGAAAATCTTATATTGACTTTGGAGGGGACAACTACATTTTCTCAAGAGCAATTTTTGAGGTGGAGTGCTGTAACTCTGCTAACAAGCACTAATTCACCCTCCCAGCTGGTTCATGTCATTGTGGCTTGCCAGCAGATCAGCTAACAGCAAACTAACATAAAGAGTGGCCTTTGATTCAGTGCAGGTAAAATGAAGACTGGTGATGATTATAAATGTGTTTAAATGATTATTAATGTCTTGATATTATAAAGATATGCTTGAAATGATATATTAGGGGCATCAGGACTTTTTTTTTTCAGGATGGGAGGGTCATGCCCCCCCTGGAATTTCTGCCTCTTACCGGTCTGGCAGAAAAGCCACTGGAAATGGGACATTGACCAGAGGTCGCCTTAAAAATATCTAGTGGTGTCATGTTTAAAAATATAGGAACGCCATGGTCCCTAGACAAATATGTTCAGTTGTTTCAAATATGGCCAGTGTTTTAACACCTACAAATGTTGAAAAGCAGACTGGAACTGCGGTCGCCGGCTTGTCATGGCGGCCTTGTGTCCTGCACCTTCATCACTGTCCCATTTAATGTTTACATAATATGAATCGTTTTGTGGAAATGTCAGTACGGTACATAGCCTAGTTACATTATGTGATATGATTTTGAGCAGAATGTATGGGTTTGAAAATGGAAAAAAGGTGGACCCACTGAAAGTAATCACAGATCCCAACATTACGATGTATTTTTTCTTGTTCAGGTTATTGATGACAATTTAAAGTATTTACAAATCAAAGCTCGGGACTTTATTTTTTCTTGTTTAAATAGACTGAGAATGACTTTTTTAAATTGCACCCAGGCATCGTTTTTTATTTCACATATTGAACAGGCACCATGTTTTTCAGAGGAAGCCTTATATAACTTATCCAACAACTTAAAAAAAAAAGAAAAGAAAAGAAAAAAAAGACAGACTATTTAAGAATCACAACAGTGTATGATAACATGATGATATATTTACCCTTACTGGCATTGACCCCCTTTCAAATACACTGCTTTTAAAGGGAATGAGTTGTGACAAAAATACTCGTTCAGCTTGAAATGTGTTTTCTAAAAGCTGACAGATTGAGCTCATTGCAGTGGTCAACAAAATAACACTGCAATGTTATCGGAGCTGCTCGATGAAGTAAGAACAATTAACTTCTGTGGAGGCGGCCTCCTCAGACCAAGAGGGCTGCTATCTGATCATTGGTACCACTTAGTAAGGACCTGCTGAGACCTCTGTTTATGCATTAACTGGGCAGCAATAATGAGCGCCGGCCTCTCACAGTGCATGAGTCAAATCAAATTCCCTTGCCAATTAGAAGGAGATTTACACGGGGCCCTGTAGCACAGAGGCTAATCTTCTTGTGCGATCTACGGTGTTCCTGCAGTAAAACAGCCTCTTATATTCTCATGGACCACTGGTGCTAGCCCTCGTGGTGGGATTTGTTTCTGTTTTCATATGTTTCTGCAGGATCGGGAGGCTGGAGCCAGTCTGTGTGTGAGCATCCTGCTTGTGGAACAGACCTGGCAAACGGCCCACTCAGGACATTTGACCCTGTGGAGTTTTCGTTCTTGTGTGTGGGTTTTTTTTTTTGAGCTAGCACTTTTCCTTTAGCAAGGGCTAAAAGGCTCAAAAGGGTGGAAAGCAAAATATTATTATAAATCTCCTGGACGCCAGGTTGCATAAAAGGTTCCACAGGCGTTTGCATCAAACCTGGACTGTTGAGACCACAGGTTCTGTTTTTGTTGCCATAAAACTGCCCTTTCCAAAAAAGTACATATATGTATATTCCATTTGCTTGACTCTTATAAATTTAAATGAACTGGGAAATCGAGTCTGCTCCCCAAAGAAAAACAGAGAGCTAAATATATTGGGCAAGTGAATGTAAGGATCTATCCATGGATTAGCACACCAGAAGCATTAGATGATGTGGTGTCTTGTGTTTTCTTATCTAATGTAGCTCAAAGGTGCTTGAAAATACATTCATCTATGCAAATATTTGATCACATTCTTATGATTTAATTCTTTAAAAGAGGCTGATCTTGCGTTTCGATGGTATAGTGGACGTGACCTCAGGAGAAAAGGTTAAGTTTGGGCTCAGTGTCACATGTGGTTTGAGAGAGTATCTACCTTGCCGTCACAACAGCCGCGGGCAGCGCCTGCGTGAGCTCCTAACACACTTTGATTCTACGGAAAAACAGAGGGAAGCCCCTAAAGACCTGCGGACCTCCCTTGTTTACTGATGCAGGATACCTTTTGCAATTCTCCTTTGGTCTTCGGGGTTGGGGGATGGACCAGGTTCCTCTGAGGACTCTTTCCCCCCTTCCCTCTGTGGTTGATAGTCGGGATTACAGGCCAGTTTGTTGGGGTTGTCTGGTCAAAGTAATTGCAGGTTAGTTGTCCGTCACTCCGTGGAGAGAAAGGAGAACTCTGAAAAGAAAGGATCCATTTAATCAGCCGGGTGAAAAGGTGAATTGTATGAATGGACTCCTCACCTCGCTGCAAATGCCACGAAATTGATCTACACTCTTAGAAATGTGGGTTCTTTCTGAAGGGCTGAAAAACATTTAACCTCTTTAAACCTCATTAAACCTCTATGGGTGAAAGATTTCTCAGTTCTTATTAGCACCCTTTGAATGTTAAAAGGTTCTGTGTAGAACCCTTACAGTCGGAACCATTACACCATAGGAAGGTTCTCTATGAAACCTTGAAAGTGGGTTTCTGGGTGGAGCCTTCACAGATGGATCTAAGTACAACCCTTTATGTTAGGTATTAGGTAGAACCCTCTTAAAAATATTACAGGTGGAACCTTAATGAAATGTTCTACAAAGAACCAAAACGGGTTCTTCTATATGGGGACGAGCCAAAAACACCTCATAAGGTTGTAGTTAGCACTTTTATTTCTAAGAGTGTAAGATAATTAAATGAGCCACAACAGTGTTTTGGCACCACCACTGCTGTAAAATGATGTGTGTTGTGTGTCCTTCTGTTTTTCTCTATATGGGCGTAATCACTGTGATTTTACTCCCTGTCTGAAATCCGTCCTTGAGAGAACGGTCCAGCCATCAATCATTGCATTAATGAGGCTCACTGGTTAGCTAAAGGTAACAACAAAAAAAAATGTTCCAATGATATTTGAGGGTGTGAAGTTATATAAGGCTGTTTATAACCTACAGCTTTATTCACTGCTGGGGCTTTCAGAGGTGGCTACACTGCCACTGGGGAGCTGCTTGAGTTGGAAAAGCTATGAATACCCTTTTACCGCATTCCCAGCCTTATAAAGGAAACCCACAATATGGACACAACCATGTGAACTGGAAAACATACAGATACAGACCTGAGCTGTACTCTAACATGAGAGGATAATATGTTAGGAATAAGTAGGCAGAGTGTATCAGGAGTGTATCAGACTATTGAATCATAATAAACCTTAATGACATAAAAGTGCCCTCTTGGATGCCCCTATGGTGGCTAAAACATGCAGATCTATGGTGCCCTTCCAGTGAATAAAAGGCCTTCCCTTCACTATGAATGTATCAAGACTTTCTGCGCGCTGGTGCCCTCATGATTTATTGTTTTTTTCAATGTATCACTCCAGGATTAATGTATCCTCGCCACCAGTTTTTTTTTTCCTGGTATGATTTGCCTTCATGGCTTTATCAGTGCCCAGGATTAAGTCTGTTTGCTTACGGACAAGAATGCAATTAGTGGAGTCACACTCGCTGATCAATGCTGGCGTATCACTTGCAGTCACCCACGAGCAAACATGTTTTTCTCTCGGACAGATAGGAGAGGAATGTCAAATACGACCCGAGGGCTGCATATGTTGGACCGATGTTATGTAAGAGGAAAAATATTCACTCACTCCCATGTCGTGTGACTCAGAACCTTCACCGAGTCACCTGCCTCATGCGCATTCACAAAGCGCCGGAGTCGCCATTTGTCAGCCCAGCCCAGTTCTCATCTCTCTGTTTCAGTTGAACAATAGATACGGGACCCCCCGCTGCTTTGCCAGGTGACCTCATCACAGCGCCGCCAATCGGCCCTCGCTCACGCAAACAAAGGTCGGCCCGGTGAAAATGCCAGCGCTGGTTCTCACAGTCACCCCGATAATATCTCCTCCCCCCCCCTCCAGCCTCACATGCATTGACATGGAGCAGCCACACAGATAGAGTTGCAAATGGGCACTTCTATGAGTCAAAGCAGGGGAGGGTGGGACACTGGACATCCCCCCAGCGGACGCCTTGTTCTCCCATTAATTGATCGCTACTTGATCTTCGATGGTGATTCAGGGGTACTCTCTAGGGCAGGCCACCGGTCTCGGTGATATGTGTGGGAACTGTGTGGAGGCCACGAAGGTGCACCTGCTAAATGGCCGTTTTCGGCCTATTCCCCCAGCACCCTGCCCATTGTTGGGGATTTATATTCAGTTTCCTTCTCGGATTGCCACACAGTTGGAGGACTACTGAAGTGGGCTGCTCTCTTTACAGAAAAGGGGTTGCTTAAAAAGACGGACCTGCTGAAGGTGGGGAGCATTGACAGGGTGACACAGGAAGAACCACAGATGGATGCGGAGCAGCAGTGATGTCAGAGGTTTTGTCGTGAATTGAGTCTTTCCACTTCTCCTCAGGCATTCCTGAAACAACAGGTGGTAAATAAGTTAAAAAACAAAAAGCAATAGTAAACAGATTTCTTCAGAGGAAGGAGGATGATCACAAGCCAGCAATTAGCCTTAATGACAGTCTGATGTCCTCTGGCCTGCTGGTTGACCCATGACCCCCATTTTAATGAGGGCTATAATAAGGGACATTACTCTGTCAGTGTGGGGTCTCGGTCCAAGGAGGATGGCAAGATGAAAGGTACCCGCTGAAGTGTGGGCTGCAGGTGGGACGACGGTTTAAATAGACAATGAGCGACAGGTGCAGTAATCATGTGCAACAGGAACAGTAGCCAAAGTAGCTCAAAAAGGTCGGTTAAGCTTTTGCCTCCGTTTCACATGATGTTTACATTGTCACCCTGGAAAGAATGTGATGCTCATCATCAGACAAGAGAATCATCTAAATCTTCTCACCTCACTACTCGGTTCCAAGTAAACCAGTTGCTGTTTTCAATGTCTTCCTGCTTTGACTTCTATCTCTGTGAGCGTTCGGCTCTCTAATCCCTTCCTTGTCGTCACTGTGTCATTCTCACATGTCTGCTCTAAGCTGAGGCTGTTACCCGCTGGCACACCACTGCCGCAATCTTCAGAGAGAAGATAGAGAAGCGGAGGAGTGGCGGTGATGGTGGTGGGGTGGGAGCAGGGCGATATGTTGGGAGGAGGGGGTAGGAAAAGAGCCGGAATTACCAGATTTAAATAAAGTTAACTTTCTGGCCATCTGGCCAGTGTTTGGGAAAGTGGGGGAGCCTTGATGGCTGATAGAGCGGGAGTGAGAAAGCTTTATCTTTAATGCCCTGTATCTGAAACCCCTTAGAGATACAAAACCCTTGAACGTCATATTTTAAGACTAAGTCTTAGGTTTGTGTCAGTAAAAATAATATCCATTACTCATACTTTTGCAATTGGCAACATATTTGGCATACACAGAGATCAGGCTGTGGTATTCATGAGCTGGATTTTTTTGTTTGTTAAAATGCGATCGACTATAAACAATTGCGGCACTAACAATGAGGTTTATCTGTCTGAATCAACTCAGCGCCCTCCAGATTGATGAGTCGATCGCAGCACAGCCTGAAGTCAGTGTAAGCGGAGCTTGAGACATGCTTCGTGGCTCAGGAAAAGTGGCACATGTGGCTTGTGAGAGGAAATCACATCATTTGAACTCAGAATAAGGTGACTGAGAGGACATATCCCAAAACCGAGCAAGTCCTAAATTAAGGACAAAA
The DNA here is from genome assembly GCA_903131615.1 of Diplodus sargus. Lineage (NCBI taxonomy): Eukaryota > Metazoa > Chordata > Actinopteri > Spariformes > Sparidae > Diplodus > Diplodus sargus. The sequence continues at coordinate 177,372 of CAEMYA010000126.1, forward strand.
CAATGTGTCAGCCGGTGATTGATCAGTCTCGGGTGTTTTGTCAAAATTCAGTCGTCTTTGCAGCCCCACCTCCAGGCACTTCCTATAATCAAAGGCCATGCCCACCCATGGCTAATTAGACGTTAAGCAAACGTCAGGAGGGGCTGATTTAAAGCAGCCACCCTAGACCTGAGCAAAACAAAGGGAGCAGAGTGGGGAAGTGGGAGAGATCCAGATCAATATTGAGCGGTACTTTTGTTTGCTAAAATGCCATAGAGGTTGAAATAAATCAGATAGAGGAGGGAGAGAAGGGCCGGCGACTGCGTTCTCACGGCTCCCCGGGCACTGCACTGAGAATAGGCACACCTGGCCTAACAAAGCCCAGGAAGAGGGGAGGGATGAGCATGCATGCAGGCATGCTCCCACAGAACAACACAAACACTATCTGACTACTGCTGCTATAAGGTCATATAAACAAGAGAGGATTCATAAGCGTTTTCTATAAAGGCCATCTGCAGGCTCATCCTAACATCAGCGGACGCAATGCTGAAAAGAAGACGACACTGAAAGCGCGCTGGAGAGAAAATCACTGATGTTCTGAGACTCTTGTGAACCCTCGGGTTGGGAACAATAAAAAAAGTTAAAAACCAGCCAGTGAAACTTTATGTGCCAGTCGACAGAACGTGCCTTCTCTCACAAGGGCATCTGCTGCTTTAGAAAGACACAAACACGCTTTGTTATTTATTAAAGGCACAGTTCAGCCTTCAAATACATCCTTTTTCCCCTTACATGTACGTATGGAGATTGTTTTGGTGTAAGCTGCTGACTTTTGGAGACACTGACTGTTGAAAAAAAAATAATAATTTGATGCATTTGATTTGTGAAATGTAAGCATTGATGCCATCCTCCTTGGCTGAGCTTGTTAGTTTAGTTAGCTTAGTTGGCTTCTTTATTTTTCTTCCAGAAGTAGATACGTGGCCTTTCTGCACGGTGAAACGGAAAGAAAGTAGTAGATTTGTAGATTTGCACTTTATCTTGAGTAACCAGGTCAAGGTTTCTGGACAGAATCACTTCTGTTTTTTCTGGCACTTTGAGCACCACAGACATCTTTACAGCATCATATGCCAAAACTTGGCAAATCATACCGTAACAATCTACATGGCTGAAAGGGAAAAATATGATATTTTAAGGCAAAGTGCCCCATTAAAAGTAAAACAAACAGTACTCTTCTTTCGTTGAAATCAACAAGTGTCGGAGGGAAAATTCAGGTTGAGGCCGTCACTGAGCTCAGGACACATCATCAGGAAAAGGAAAATATAGGAAAGAAATATATTTTGCAGTTCCCCAAACCGTGTTCGCTCTATAAAAAACCTCAAAGTTAGTCTATGAAGAATAATGACCGCAGAGACAATTTCACTTGGACGTGTTAAACTTTATATAAAATGGATGATGTTTTGTAACGTCTTGACACAGAGTAAGTGGTGCTGTAGTGTTCTGATCATTAACAGGACACTGTTATCTCTCTATATCCACAAGGCTGCTCTGCTTTTCCACCGGTCCGACCAACTCGAGGTTTAATACGCGTTACATTTGGCACCAGCGCTCTTCTAGTGATGCTCTCATCACGCGTCGACTGTCCTGTAGCTTTTTTTCTGTCACTTCAACACCAACAGAGCAATCACTCTCCAGCGTTACAGGGTTTCCTGTCTGATGAAAACGCCTCACTGCACCAGCACCCCCCCCCCCCCCCCCCCCCCCCCCCCCCCCCCGCCTCCCAAACCAAGTCCTCGCTCTGCAGCATCTGCGGCATGGCTCCGCCTGTAAATCATACTGTCACTTCTCACACTCTGCACCTCTGGAGCGTGAGCGCCCGAGCTGGTTTCAATTTGAGCCCTGAGCAAAGTTAATAAGTTTGAGATAAATTCAGCGGGCCTGGCTGGAGCTGATTTGGAGCGGTGTACGCTTTCGCCCCCCTGATTAGCCCTGGTCCTAAACTTCATTGGCAAAGCACAAAGAGGGAGTCTGTCTCACCCTGACCCCTAATGCAGAGTGACCCCATGCAGAGAAGCCTGTTATCATTGCTACTTAGAGAGTTCAGGTTACAGGTGAGTCAGGTACTAAAAAGATAATACTGACATAGCATAGGCTGCACACGAGCTGTTTGGGGGTTCACTCAGGAATAAATATTGTGAATATCCAGCTCGGTGGATCTTCTATCGCAGCTGGAATCCGATGCAACAGAATGCAAAGGTTTGATTCACAAAAGCGAATCAACGCGTCAGACAAGTCGGCATTGTGCCAGAAGTGAAATTATTCACGGTAATTGAGAGTGGCTTGCCTCACATAAGTGCCCGAGCCGTTTAGTAAAATAAACCTCACATGAAGCTAATATTCATCCGTGGTAACCTTTAGCGACTGGCGCGATGTTGGTAAGCACCGGTTTGGCCATCATTAACCAGCTGGAAGTGACTACAGCCCCCTTTCTGCTTCCCACCGCATGATTGGAGGCTACCCCCAGTAACCTAACGCATGGGCCAATTATAGATAATTTAAGACTTAAGCAATTTGGACAGATTTCTGGAAATTACTGTAGAGGTCTTGTTGCTGCCTCCGAAACAGAAACGAGAGTGGGATATTTTGACAGCTTTTTTTTTTTTTTTTTTACCACAAACCAGTCCTCAGATACACAAAGGCAGAGGTTACATGGTGCCTAATATCCATGTGTTGATTGGGGGCTAAAGTCAGGGGGTTAAGCGAGGTCTAGTTAGCCGGGTTCTGAATTACCACGGAGAGAGGTTAAGCAAAACAACAGGCCTCCATCCCACCTGTCCAACAATTACCACTGAATAAACACGATGGTCGGGGCGGCTGCATGCACACGCATAAGATAAATTTACGTAGGTGGTCGGACTTCCCCAATTAAGAAATCTGACAACTGGAGACAGACTGAAATATGTCCAGTGTGAGCCAAATGCTGTAAAAACCCACGAGCAGTGACCGGTCTGGGCATGCTTTGGAGAGTCCACTCCTGGTTCCGTCATTCATTACAACTGCACGTCACGGTTGAACGGCTCAGTAAAATACCTTTTTATGCAAAGCAGTGAAAAAGATCAAGATGCCATTTTCATGTTTTCCTGTGCAAGACAATTCAAATGTGGCCCTGTAAGACGCTCAGCTCCTCCCGTGCTTGTCGTGAGCCCCTGTGACCTGGCGGGGTTAGCAGGTGGATGCACCCGTGTTTGCCGCCCGTCTCTGTGTGTTTGCCCACGATGGTCAGACAGGAAGCTGGCGAGACTGCGGTCAGCCCGAGCCAGAGCTGAATCGTTTTTTTTCGGCTAGGTGTGAGGAAGACGCGGTGACATCACCGTTATGGGATAGTCTTGTGACGAAGGCGAGAAAGGAGGAGGAGACGGGTTGTGAAATCTATTTCTGTCTCTGCTTATATACACACACCATCCTAAATACAGCATGAGACACTGCTGTTGGACTGGAGTGTTGTTGAGGCGTTGCAGTGAAGGGATCTACGATGTATGAAGAGGCCTTTAAAGCAACATTATGTAACTTTTTGACCTTAAAATATCAGCTTCAGAGTCATTCTGATGGTTCAGTCTTGTAATACGGTGAATAGTGTCTCTGTCTCAGCCGCTCTGCTGCTCTATCACTTGTATCTGCACTACTGTATATAACTTCATCATACAGGTTTTGACTTTTGTCCGTAGTTAGTTGTTGTCAATTGTTGCAGACCTGGGATTTGTGTGCACAACAATGGTGTTGCATTCACAAACTGTGTGGAGCTGCAAATTGTACAAAATGCCAATTTCTACATAATGTTGCTCTAAGTAGACCGAACAAAACAACATAGATACTGCATGTGCCCTCACAGAACAAGAATATATTGCCTTATACTAAAAAATATAATGAAAATAAACTGAAGAATGTATTACAAAATGTGATTGCTCATATTGATAATACATTGGTAATATATACTGATTAGTATTTAAAATCTTCACATATGTAAGTTAATATATATTGCTATATATGTTACCATATAAGTATATTCTGCATAAATTGCTATTGAATATATTTTTGGAAAATATATGTAAAAGATTTTACAATATGAAAAATAGCAAATATCAGTCCAAAAAATGATTTACACATGTGGAAAAAAAAATCCTCTGCTCCTGATTTAAGTTAAGTTATCCAGGTATTAGCCTAATCCTCTGGTCTTCCTGCTGCTCGGCCCTGGTGTGCATCAGGGACTAACTGTTCCTTGAACCACAAATATCCCCAAAAATAGTCATGTCTAATGAGACATGAGAAAACAGCTGCGATGGCCGTTTATTCAAGCCGTGGGATTACAGTATTTGTGTGAATGCGCATACTGCATGTGATTGTGTGTGTGGTCTTATTCACATCACACATCCACATCCCCCTCCCCACTGCTGGGCCGCTACCACTTCACCCAGAGACACAATTAAGAGCCCTGGCCGGAAAGCAGGCCCGAGCGGGTGGACGCTGAGACGAGACAGGCTCGCCGGGCAAGTTCCTTTTCCTCCTCGTCTCCGAAGGCTCCCTTGGCAAGACGCAGACGGCCCGAGATGTCGGGGCGAAGCAAAAGTGCAATCTGTCTCGACACAGTTGGCTGACTGCGGGGACCTGAAGCAATCCCGACACGTAGCATCTCTGCTTGCTTTGCACTGAGCCATGCGTGCTCACACGGAGGGAAACAGGAAGGTCTGATCAGGCTGGCGTTTCGCAGCAGTTACGGTGGTCTGCCTGCAGAGCTGCTGAACTCACGGGACCTGGCAACTGAGCATTTCCTTCACTGTAGGCCAGCTATTATGAAAAGTGTCGGGCTGTGACTTTCGTGCCTGGTCAAAAATCACAAACAGATGCTTCTTCCTTATTTCTTGTGTGTTATTTGGGTGCAGCTTTTACCCCGAAGTGAGCGGTCGATCAACATAACATCTCATTCCGTTGTAAGATCGGAAGAGATTAACCATTCCCACTGAAACTATGAGATGACCACCAATGTCCTCTGTCAACAAACTGAGACAAATCACCTCTTAAATGTCTACTCCAGAGTCCCCGGGGTCAAATGACAGTCCCGACTACACATAAAGGGCTATATTTAGGACAGTGTCTTGTATTGCCTCTAGCACCACATTAACCTCTGACCCCTTACTAGGCACTAAGCTCCTAAGCTGGTTTACAGCTGGGACGATGTCTCCGTGCACCCGGTGTGACTGGTGATCATTTATCTGTCGGACAGTCCATACTCGCACGGCTCAAGAAAGAGATTCTCTCAACACAACTTGAATTTTTGTTCCTATTAATGGCTCTCCAGCATCCTGCTTTCAGTTTCCGGGTTTGATGGGTGGGCAGAGAGGACAGCGAGGCCGTCCTTCTGTGTTTAGGCCCAGGATGTGTACTCAGAACAAACAAACAGATTTACTACTTAGAAACGTAAGTGCTAAGTGAGAGCGCTGCGTCTCATTGGGTTTTCAAGGAGACTGTCAACAGGGCGTCGAGCTTCCCTGATACAAAGCGTCAAGTGTTTGTTTAGACTTAACCTTTGATGTAGCCAGCGAGTCATGGTGCCATTTTGGCTCCAATCTAACTGAATTATAAGGGTCTGGAAAAATATCATGAGAAAATGTTGAAGACCAAATCTATTGTGCATTATGGGGGCATTTAAATGGTATTATGATGCATTCTGGGTATAAACAGTCCTAAACCATCGCATATGTGACTTATAATGAGTCATAGGTTCAAAGGTCTTATGGATGTTCCTATTCCTCTACACTACATGTTTGAATGCAGGATAGTAGAAAGTGAATTATTTTCACTTTTACTTTCTAACGCTACTTTGGGCAGCGGTGTCATGTAAAATAGGGAAGGGCCCGTGCAGCCCTCAGCTGCTAACATCAGCGTCTGGAAAACACCTGAATGTGAAATACATCATGAGAGCCGCTGTCTGAGACCACACAGTTTACATTCCCTAGGCTTAAAGAGGACCCAGGTGTTCGTCAGAAGTGGATCAAATATTATGATCATTTAATCAATATTATTATTATTATTATTAATGTCATTCTGACCCTTCATGAGTGACCTGTAGTTAGCTTTTGTCTCTTATACCCAGACTATTAATGAAATAATCATGAATACCTAAAAAAAAAATAATAATAATTTTACAGTCTATACCGATCAAATACAGTTATGGCAAGACAATCCTTTATTAGTCCCACAAGGGGGGATTTTGCAATATTACAGCAACTAAGGGGATAGCAAAAATATAGAGCATCAATCAAAACAGTAGTAAAAATGCCGGTGATGCTGGATGGCAAAACTCACAACATTTGTCAATACACGACTTAACAGTCAGTTGTACTAAGGATTGATAGCATGCTATAATAGTCCTTAGAGATTCTTTGTTTATAACTAACCAATAGTGTCCATGGTCACAGTGCATCAGAAACCATTTTATGTGTATATGAGTGGAGGTAAAAATGTATTATATTACCCTATGAATGGCCACCTGATACACTGTGGATCGTCATAGATTTTGTTATCAAATTTCATTAGGAAAAAAGCAGCTTATTACAGGAATTGTAAAATTCCCATTTCCTTTTTTCCATGAGTGTCTAATTGGTCGCTGGTGTTTGACACCCAGGTGACAGGTGTTTGTATTTCCCTTCCTGAAACCCACAGTGGGTTTATTTAGGTTTTCACACGCAGACTACATCCCACCGCCCAGCTCCCGCTCGCTCCTATAGAGCAGGAGGAAGGCATCATCCATGTGACTTACATTTCTGTGCGCCAAGCGAGATGGCCCGAAACACAGCTGAGGTCCTGGATGTAACTTAGCCCGTCGCCTCCATAACCCCCAGCTGTAAAATGACACAAATCCTCAAGTAGCTCCTCAGCAGCCATCGAACCCCAAGTGCCTGTTAAAGCTCACTGACTCCCCCTCACCTCCACCATCCCACCCTTGTCTTATAAAACCAGGAGCCATAAAACCGCCACTGGGCTCATTCTTGCTCTCCATGTGTCCTCTGCATGGAGACGAAATGGACAGTTCATACATAAAGATGTCATGACGGATATTTTGCGCACGGTCGCTCCGATTGGGGATTCATATTGGGCGATTTATTAGCCGGAGATCAGAGGTCAGAACACAGATGCTGCGGATCCCCAAAAAGTGGATGCTTGATTTCTAACGCAAACTGGGCGGTATCGGACAATTTTTTTTTTTATCATGTGCTAGTCACACTTGAGCGGAGTGTGCACGGTCCAGAACGTCCCAGTAATGAAGCAAACAGAGAGTGGCTGGAAACTTTTATGAGCGGCTTCCAGGCCGACACGGGGGAAAACATCACCAGCCTGAGTAAGTGTGCTGAGG
>CAEMYA010000126.1:184810-201113 GCA_903131615.1 Diplodus sargus
CATCACACCACCCCTTCTTATTCTGTGTTCTCACTCCACCCTTTTCCTCCGCCTCGCGCTCCAATTCCTCTCCACGAGTTGGACCGAGGAATGCGAGCGGCTCACATATTTCTTTCATATTAAAAGTGCCAAGATAGAAAAACTATAGATCAAAAAGTCACCATTAAGACATGAACGCGCGCTATTTAAAGGCAAATAATGGTGAGCGAGAAGCCTCGGATCTGATTAATGGCCGTTCACAGAAACAGCGTCATTCCTGTGTCTGACTTATGCATACAATCTGTGTTCGAACAGACTCGCAAAGCTGTTCAGCAAAAGAAAAAAGCTGTTGAGTTCTGCATCTTATGGAGCTACATGGAAACAATTACTTCCTGGCAAATGCAGATTTGCTGGCAGATCCCTCGCTGAGTGTGTGTGCGTGCGTCCGTGCGCACTCACATGTGTGCAGTTACACTTGAGCACAAAGAGAATAATTGCCACTGAAACGTCACCAGGTTTCATTTGACAAGTGTGCTGTGCATCGGCCAAGCAACATCTGGACGCAAACGGGGAAGTGGCTGCCAAGCACATGCATTACAGCTCAAAAAGCCCTCTCCGCGTGGGGATGCCTGCAAGGCTGAAAATTAGCTGAGAAAGTGGTGTAAAAGCTGCAAAGAAGCGGGAGCGTCGCTTTGTCTGCCACGCGGCGCTGATTCCGCAGAAAATGCAGCACAATAATTCAGATCAAGAAAGCAGCTACTCGCATAATCGTATGCGATGTTTGAGGGGAAGAGGAGGGATGGCTGGCGGTAAAAGCTGCGCAAATACAAATAAAAACTACCCCTAAAAATAAAGCTAAAGGTTATAGTCACCCCAAGGAAGCATAAAATCCCCATAAAATAAAGTCCTCTAATGCATAAAGATGTAATAAATATCCCTTTCAGTGTTTTTACAGGACATATTAACTTCACAAGTGGCTGCTATGACCACATCCATACACAACCGCTTACGCAGTGGCCCCTTCTTTGTGCTTTTTAAGGATTCAAGAGTTAAGCTCAATACTTAGACTTGGTGGAAAACAATAAAATGCAATTAGCGATGGTGGAAAGTAAAAAAAACAAAAAACAAAGAGGAGGACATCACTCGAATGACTATGATACGTCAGAGCAATCTGCTCTGATTTCAAGGATACTTGTGTTTAAATGTCAAACTTAACAACGGAACCCAGGTAGACGGTCCTCACAGCTTAATCCAAGGCTGATGATGTTAAACCAAACAGAGAGTGTGGTCCCGAACGAGCGGAGGTGCACAACATCATTAACGTATTTGGGGATCTTGTTACAGATCTTGGAAAAAGTGTGCAGCATGTATTCTCTGACACACCTGGCCGAGCAGAATATTCCTCTTGTTTTACCGAGTCGGCACCGCTGAGCGAGGAACACAGAAAGCCGTCCTCAGATGAACTCTGACCTGGTTAGCTGTGCCGCTGAAATGTAGAGTGGAGGGCCTCTCTATTCTGCATGCTTAATGAGATCGGCTGACAAATTGAATATAAGTGCCCAGCGAGGCAAGGCACGGGAGGTTGGCGGAATAGGAGGAGGAGGGGTGAGGGGGGTGCGACTGGGGTTAGACGAAGAAATTAGCTACTGGGGCCTGTTCTCTGTTGGGTTTAAGTGAATCTGATTGGCTAGAGGGGAGTGTAATTGAGCCAAATTATGTCAAAAAGAATGGTTAGCATTTCCTTTCCCTTGAGTTGTGTAAAATGAATTGTTCTCACTGTCAACTATTGGAAATAAACCTTGTGTTTTAAAGTATGAACATTTTGTGAGGAAACCACAACATTTACCCGTCCTGTAGTGATGATAATGGAGGTGTCAGGCTATCCCTTGTAACTGATATAATGCGCCAAAGCTCAGCGCCAATGTAGGGAGTACCCTTGATTTCGACCTGTTTCTTTTGTCGTAAACATCCACAGCAGGATACACCACAACTTCCTGATTCAACTTTGACATGCAACACCATGCTTGCTGCATTTGTACACACCAACAGATTTCCAACCAAATTTACGATCATTAGCAACATTACAGGTAGATTGCGGCTAACTAACCGAGCATGCATTGTAGTTGCCGTTAACTAGGAAGCTAAGTTTAACGTGCAGCTAGCTGTGTGGACTGGGAGTTCAAGGGGGTGGTGTTTACACTGCTAGCACAGGACGTTTGGCACTAGCTAGCATGCTAACTTCAGTAGACGTCTCTGTAATATACATATACATGATAACATCATTTTTTTTATTTCGTCAGATTCAGTTTTTTTATTCTATTTCTTTTGTTTTGGACTGAAATCTTCACATTTTGCACTTTGCAGATAATGTAGAAAGAAAGGATTTCAAAAGTCTTGTCATACATCGTTATTTTTTTTTTCAACATTGTCCAATTTCAGCATTTTTCTATGGTGATAGTGTGACCACTCCTCTGTCTCACTGGGAAAGCAGACACACAGTTGACTTGCTTGAGTTGCCAAACAACAGGCGAACACTTCCTACAGGCTCAGAATACTTAATCAGCTTACTCATACATTCCATTTTCAAATATAACATACGTGTTTTCGTGGCAGTAAGACTGTTTGTATCAAAGGTCTCTCTTCAGGCCTCACACCACCATGTGCAGTAGTAACTTTACTGACCCGTCTCAGCCAGGCAGCCTGCAAGCACACATACACACACACACACACATCTGTTGCTGGTTTTAGAGTATTGTACTCTTTCATATGTAATCCCTCCAATTTTGCGAAGGATAAAGCAATAATTGGTGAGACAACTGTAAAATGGTGATCAGTCGCTGAGTGTTACAGAAGCCATATGACAGCGTGATAAACCACGAGGGGCTGTCCAGCCTGAGTGACTGGCTGTGAGGTTTCATAGGCTGGATTTTCCCCTCAGGGGAACAGCAGTCGAGGCTGAAGGGCGGTGGGGGTGGAGGGAGAACAGGAAAGAGGTGGTGCAGCACATAGAAGGCAAGCAAGGCTGTTTGTTTTATGGCTTTGATTTGGGAAGGACACTACATCACTTGTACGGTGATGCTGGCATTCTGGGAGGCGAAATGACTACGATAAGGGGTCTTTATTCCTCTCTAATCAAACTCTGGACTTTATAATCAGATCAGTCAAATAAACTTCATCTGGCTGCTTCCTCCGCCTTCGCCGCGTGCACCTCGCCGTTGTTCTGTGCCCTGCTTTGTCTTCCCTGTTCTTGGCTGGGAGAGCTGGCACAGACAGGGACTGAGACGCTCGTCTGTGTTTCTCTTGATTGGAGACGTCTGCTGATCCAGCTCCTTCTGTGAAAGTCAACAGACAAATATAGAGTTTCGTGATCTCACAGAACGTTTGATGGCTATGACGTGACTGACATTTTATTTAAAAGCGAAACCATATATATGAACACAAATCTTCTTGTTCTCATGTGAAAATGATCTTACAACAACATGACCTCTTCTCCATATTATACCTTGACGTTGATTTTTTTAGGCTATTTCTTATATGTTTTTGGACGTGTGCCATGAGTTGCAGGCCAAATTGAATCTTTTTCATATAATACTCCTCATGAAAGACATTCTCAGTCTAATTCAAGCCATGAATGGTGCCACGTGTCTAGTATCTCTACAATGGAAATTAATGCACCAAAAAAAGATGACCTTGTGAGGCAGCTTGATAAGCGATATCGCAGGTTATGTTATCTTACAAATCCAAATTAGCGTCCTTTGAGGAAATAGACGTGGCAGCTATGGCCGTGGTTTAGGTGTGACAATGGCGAGACAATGGCTAGCTTGAAAACAATGGTGGCCCCAGAAGTGGTTAGCGTGGATGCCGCCATAGCAACAGTTTAATCAGAACTTGACAACATTTCCTCATTAGAAGAAGAGCAAACAACGGCACTGATGGCTTTTCTTGTCGGAAAGATGTTTTTTCGCTCTTCCCCCAACCAGCTTTGGTAAGAGTCTGATTCAGCAACTGGCACAGCTGGTAGGGCTTTCTAAAGGTTGAGCTGATTGGTTGAAGTTAAGTTAAAAGTTTCTAGCGGGCTCCTTCCCAGATGGATTTGTAAAACAAACCATCTGTCAGTTTTACAGAAAGATAGAAGTCTGAGTAAACGTTTCACTGAAAAAGACATTGACGTGTTAGGAATAAAATTGCTAACCGGTGTCCTGAAAGAGTCCTTGTGCAGCCTCACATGAGACAAATCTCCGCATAAATGTGTGTCCACGTTTAAGCAATTGACGGTGTAATAATGCCAACCCATTCCATGACTCCCGAGGTGATAGTAACAGAGAAATAAGACTGGCTGTCATGTGGGATGGCAACGGAGGCATGAGATCATTTTTTATGTAATTGGCTCCGCTATTGCAGTCGCTCCCAATGTGTGAAAGCAGGCATCACCCTCACTGGCACCATGTAGATCAGCCAAACCTCACTGTTTGGAGAGAGAGCCCTGAGATCCACCATATCTGTTACACCGAGGCCTGCGGGGCAATAACTGCAACTACCAGCCTCCAATCGAAGAGCCTCTCATTGGCCGATTAACACAAGGATATGAGCCTGTTATTTTTTAATGTAACGGAGGTCTGATTTAATAAAACTCACTCGTTTTAAAATAACACATTAGTGGAGCAGAGTGGATGTTCTGTAATGCACTACACGGGACTTGATGGAATCCAGATTTCACTGGGCATAGTACAGGATGCGAGGCAAGTACAGTAGAGGGACTGCATTATCCTTCCACTGATAAACGTTCACGAGCAGATCTTATTAAGAAAACGAAAGGGGTGCCGTGATAAAAACACAACTGTTCTCTAATCGCTGGTTGCCTTCGTGGATTAATGTTGTCGATGTTGCCTTGAAGAAACCCGGAAACATTATTTCTTTTTAATTAGCAGTCCGCTTGGTTGGCAATTTTATCCAAACAAGTTCTGTTGGAGGTACCAGTGAAGTCTATAAAGTGAAAAAAAAATCTGACTTACAAATATTAATTCTGAGGTATTTACTTCATAACTGGAGATGCTGGTGGCAGATTTGGGACCGAGTCGATATGGAATTACCTGTTATCATTCGTGTCAATGAGAAATTTATGCAGAGCCCCAGAGAGCAGAGAGGCTGGGGAAGTGGAGTCAGCTTTCCAGAGCGATAAAAATCAGCTGGCGCCTGTTGAGGAGGTGCCTGTGTACGTCCTGTCACTGCCAAGGACAAAGACTCTCCCTCGTCCCGCCTAAAACGGAGATTTCCAAGTATTAGAGTGATCAGATGTGCTCCCTACTATGCAGAATATTTCACTCAAAGGGAAAGTTCACCCCCAAATCAAATATACAGAATTTTCCTCCAAGCTGTAGCGCTCTTTATCCATCTAGATTTTTCTGGAGCGAGTTGTCGAGTTTTGGAGATACCTGCCATCTCTCCAGTCCAGTATAACAGAACTACGTAGCACTTGGCCATGATGCTAAAAGCAGCAAAAACTATACTTTTGAAAAAGTCAGCGGCAATGTGTCTTTCAAGAAATCATGGATAATCGTGGACAAGAGTACTGTGCTAGTGAGCATGCAGGATGTTCATATCAAAGGCTGCCTCCTCTTAATTAGCTTAGTTAGCTGGCCTCGTGAGGGGCTGATGCACTTCCTTCAGCAGGTTGGAGGGTGTGGTTTGGTAGAAAGAAAACAGCTCCTACAAAAAACTGCTCACAACAAGGTCTGTGGGTTATTTTGAGTAATTGAATCATGATTTCTGGAAAGAGAAAATAGAATTTTTCAAATGCATTTTTTTTCGTGCTTTGATCACCACAAGCCGAGTGCCATCTTGTTCCATTGTGTTTCTGAAAAGGTGGACATCCCTGCGGCCAGTATAACCTAAACTCTACAACCTAGATGAATAAATACCACTGCAGGCAAGAGTGAAAAACATGTGTTTGATCAAAGAAGGTCATAAAGAAATTCCAAAAACACTCACTTTAAACCAAATGCCACCTGAAGGCCAACTGGCAGCGCTCAAAACGGCGGATCTGACACGATACTTAAATTGTCTTCCTTCAGCTCAGGTAACATAACACGCAAATGCTGCTCTCCCACACCTTCCAGTTCATATTCTCTGTCATTTTCCCATGTTTTTCCTCGCCATTAGCCTTCACCTTCAACTGTAAATTCTATCCCCCGGTGGGACTGCACGCGCCATGTGTCGCACCCTCTCCCACCCGGGGCTTGTGATCTTTAGGCTGGTGAGAAACATGGAGAGGTGTTCCTTTTCCTTCCTGTTCCATGCACAACTTTAAGTGGTGGCCCAAGAGACTTGGATTGGCCTTACTGAAAAACCTTTTCCACCCCCCCCCCATCCCGGGGTTTGTCCATCGGACTTCATCTGCTCCTTCTCGGGGTCCGCCATCTGCACGGCCCTCTCTATAGACACCCATTGTTAAAGAGTTAGGCCTCAGTGAGCAACTTCAACCGAACTAAAGTGCGCTGAAGCCACAGTTTCAGGGCACAGGAGTGCGCTGAGGTGTAGGTGCTGGGTAACTCTAGATTTTTAATTACAGAGTGTGCATGGCGGTGCGATAAGAGGGTCATGGCTTCCTGATAACCTGTTTGGTGAGTCAGTGGCTGTTTGTCGCCCAGACGGAGGGCGAGCTGTGAGAACGGGACAAAAACCTCATCTTTGTGTCAATACGTCTCTCTGAACTTCCTATAGACTCAAAGTGAGAGCCGCCATCTGCTTTCCGCCTCTGACTGGTGAAACCACACACCTGAGTCACTAGTCAAAGTCTACCTGAACAGAAAACAGTGATGACTTCTGAGGAAACAATGAGAACACGGTTTGTTTGCGCTAAGACCATTTCATCCGCCGTCAGTGTGTTACTGAGATTATCCAGACACATTTATTTGACCAAAAATAGCAGGGCATTAGCGCAGGTGTGTTGCTACAGGCACTTCGAGGAAGATGAAAAGCAATCCAGGAAGTCCAGTGTGAGTAACCTCTCCACGAGTTTTAAAGGTTTACCAGATATCAAAACACCAACACAGCAGTTTATAATACTATGAGACATGAGTTCACAGCTCTGGAAGGTTGGGGTTTTATCCCAGATTATCCGGGATTGAGAGGTAAAAATTCCCTGTTCGTGTCACAATGTAGTCTGCCATATTTGTTTGACATATTTGAGAACAATGGTTGTGTTGTGGCCAACACTGAGTTAACTTTTTTGCGGCATGACCCAGCAGCTGCTGCCAGAGCCACCTGCGTTGGATCGTTCATTGAGGTGAATTAGAGGACTGCATTTTTGTTTTGACTCAGTCTTCTCCGTTAGACTGTTCAGTAAGAGGACGGGCCCTCCAGGTCTGAAAAGATAAGCCAATGCCGAAGTGCTTGAAACTTGTATTCTTTCCAGTGTGGTGAAACCAAACTGGTATCAAAAAGAGGTCCTACTTATAAGCTTATGAGAAAATGACATTGCTTCTCGGTTGATTTATTCTCACAGTAAACAGTTTCCTAATGATTTTATGGTTCCAGTCACAAGTTTTAAGTCTTCTACAACAGAGCATGATGTTCATTTGATTAATTATGGCCCCATTCAGATTAAAAAAGACAATAAAGAAGGGTTTGTTTTTAGTTGCTACGTCAGGTTTCCAGTCTGATCCAATCAGGATAGAGGCTTAGCAATGCATATCGTGCCCAGCCCATGCCCGGCTTTGAAAAGGGTCATCCAGACTTTGTTATACACTCAGTGAGTTGGTCTCAACATAGCCTCATAGTTGGTTGCATAAAATGTTCATTTTTTTATTGGCAGTGTGCATCAGAACGCCTCAAACCTACTGTAATATTGATTAACAGGGTCATCAACAGTATTCTGTGTCATTAGAAAATGCTGTGTTAATTCTGTGTTATTTATGCTTATTTACACACATCATGCATTCCTCCATTTATTAGTATACTGGGTCAATAACCAGCAACCTAACCTGTGTTGAACTCACCGGTCTAGCGCCAGGACGCAGCGAGCGACAGTAGACAGGACACAGCACTGAGCTCTGCAGCAAATCTAATAAACCAGTTACAGTTTTCTTACTCCCACCAAGAATGGTAACCAAGCTGCTCAAATATTAGATCTCAGGAAATAGTGGAGGACAATTTCCTCCGAGCGTAACATTAGAATGCACGAGCCTCTGCTCCCGGAGGTTCGGGGCCACCACCGCTGGGCTGCTCCAATTAGAAGGAGCTTCCCCGCTGCGGCCGAGCCAGCCTGAACGCAGGAGCACCCGAACGGAGCTGGAGGAAGGAGAGAGGGGAGACACACACAGCCCAGAGCGCCGTGTTATGTTTGGCACATATTTTCGCCCAACGTCTCTCCCTGTCTACACGTCTGGCCCCCGATCAGGCTGCAAAGTGATGATTAGACGGCAGAAGGAAATAAAGAGATGGAAACATGAAGCTGCTAACGCTGCGGCTGGCCGTTATCTCAGATGATAGAACTGACATTAATATTTAAAGAAATGACAGCTCTTTTATGCTTCTTTGCACTGCTCAGTTTTCAGACTGGAAAAAATAATACAGATAATCCAAAAAAGACCAAAGGAACTGATGAATTGATTCAACTGGAAAAACTTTGAAACGTTTTTCCAAATTGTGTTGACTGACCCCAAAACTGACCCTTGGTGGAGTAGAAGGCAGTAAAGTAAGAGTCTTTTAAGGAGATAATGTTTTACTGAAATTGTTTTGTTTATAAAGGACGGGGCTTGTAACTCAAAAACATAACTGAATCTATACTTCTGCTTTCAGGAGTTATAGTTCTGCAAACACAATCTTAGCCGACACAAATAGAACTATATATTAGCGGCCATGTAAGAAACCACATGGAGGCCACAAGAGCTGTGGTTAGCTGGTGTTTCTCGTGTTTTCTCACTTGAGAAAGTGGAAGAACAGCTCACTTATCCTCTTCTATTCACCATCACACGTCTAACAAAGCCGTGTCCACTGCCAACCGCCTGCTCACTTCTACCTCGACGCTCTACCACAGCGATCGTACATGCGATCATTTTACCGATTTCTCATTTTCAGTATTGAGACAAGAGCATAAATAACATTTTGATTTCAGTTGGTTTGTCACATTACCATTAAATGACATTATAGTTTTGCATTAGCAGCTTCTCCTTTCTTTGTCTATATACTGTAGGTTGGACCCTCTGTTTATTCTTTATACTTTTTTAATAATAATTGTTATTATTTATGTTTTTATTTTCTTTGAAATGCAATTTTAATGTTCTCTTAACTAAAACTTCCGTTGGAAACGCTGCCAATCTAATCTGTTGGCTTTAAAACAGGCTAGGTTTATGATCCTTTGACCAATCGTCATATAACATGTATTAAACTCACATGCCCACAATTTGATGCATCAACTCGTCCGACACACAGCTGCGTTTCAAAGTAACTTTTCACTTGCTTCCAAAACAAAGCGCACACGGACCAGATGAAAACCTTCAACAGGAGGCGGTGCTGTTCATACCGCTTTTGTACACAGGGGTCGCCAGAATCAACAACAAATGAAGGTTCGTTATAGCAGCTTTAATGCATTATTTTTAAATTCATGTCTATGCCCGGTTACATAGTAATACAAACAATAATAATATAGAATCAGTCATATAGACACTGTGGACGTCAACTGCATTTTTGTTCCTGATCAGAAATGACAGCTTTGTTGACTTTTTCACAATAAAATAGGATCAAAGTCGACTGATGAGTTTCAAAATCCATACGGAGATGAACATGCTAACGCTACAGTGAACTCACTCGATGCAGTTTGTTGACCTTCTCTCTTTCCTTCGCCCTAAAATAGGATTTATTGAATAGCCTTGGCTCTCCCCATTGTAATAAGATACTGTTTTAAAGCCCTCAAAGTATGCCATTGTTCATTTCACCCCTGCCCTTTCTAAACGTATTAATCCCATTGCCACGGTCTGATGCTGAAAATCCCCAGTGGAAACACCTAAGAGGACTGGATCTGCTCGACCACACAAGATATTCCTATTTCCTCCCCTGCAACAAGCGCAATCAAAGGTATAACCACGGTCACCGCTGAGCAGGTAAGAGGAAGTACATCTGTAGGCCGTCCATTTGGGGGCACGCAGCAAAAAAGGCTGGCTCCGATGCAGGTGCTATCCTCTGGAAGGTGATTAGATATCATCACTCTTTCATTAACTCAGTATTTTCTAGTATCGCGGTGACTGTGGGGAAAGAATGGCCCTTTTCATCAGTCATCCCAGCTAATGAGCCCTGCTGAAAGGGCCAGGTTAAGGTGGAGGGATAATGAAACAAGAGAAAAAGTGTGGGGGCGGGGGGATGTGACAAAAAACATGACACCAGGGATTTGTGAAATCATGCAGCGTGGGGGGAATTTTGAAAGTAAGTGTATGCCTTTCAATGCACGTGATTTTTGTGGAGCGAAATGAAAAATAAGGATGTAAACAAGGACAGGTGTTCGAGTGACTCGAGAGGGGGAAGTGAGGAAACACACAAGAGTTTTATTTTTAGGTTGTGACATGGCAGGCGCCAACAGCAGTCTCATTTTCACCTGATCATAGAAACAGGTAGGAGGGGAGGAGGGCCCAATGTTCCATTACGTAGACCAGGCCGGGGTGCACACAGGTTCTTTGTGAAAGCTGCCTCTGTGTGTGCAGGCGCGCTGTAGGTGCCACACTGACATCATCCCCCGAGCTGCGGATGGGACTTTTTCATGTGTAGCGGTGCCAGGGAGCTGCTAGTACTGTCAGCCAGTCTGAGTCAGCACTCGGCTTCCAGACACAACCGTGCAATAATCCATGACGGAAGAGAGTTTCACAACACGTTTGTGCTGAAAACAAACCTCGACATGAAGTCTGATTGAACACTGATCAGCCGGAAGTTTGGGAAAAAAAGTGGCAGATTCATTTTAAAGATATTTATTATGAGATAGCGCCATTCACTTAAACATAGTAAGCTTGCTTTGTTTTGGAGTTGAGAGTGGCTGATTGTGTGCCAAAAAATCCCTGCGCTGATGTCTGGAAATGTGATATAAATCTGAAAGAAAAGCAGAAATAAGCTGCTAAAATGTTTTTAATTAAGCCTGAATTCCATTAATTCCCTTTATGTTATGGTGTTACGTAGGTTGTTTGTATTACCAACTGGATAACATTTAAAGGAGACATATTACGCTTTCTTCAAAATGTTTATCTTGGGTTACAACGTTTTGATTTTAGTTTTAGCTCCTGTCTCTTTAAAAACCAAATCAAGATCCCATTCTGGAGTTTTCGACCACATGCCCAACTCAAAGCAGCTTTTTCTCTCTGCTCTGAAAAGATTAGTGGTTGAAATCTCTGCAAAAAGCCAAGAACTGGACCATGAGTTCATGTCAAAACATACTCAGTCAGGAAAAAAAGACTCACATTAGTCAGTTACCTAGTATTGACTAAAGTTTGCTAACATTAGTCACCATAAGCTACTGATCAAAAACGATGGAGTGAAGTTAAATCAGCTAAATCAACGAGTGCATCGACTTGAGCAAGGTTTGTTTTGTTGCTAATAAATTAACTTTTCATTTGCAATAGAAAGATTGTGTCCTTTTGTCCTTAGCCGCCCTCTAAAACTGAGTGACAAAAGATACGCGTTATTTCGAATCATGCTTTTACCTGTCACCTGTTCTCCATTGACGGGACCCCTGTTGAGGATGCGAGCCCATCATTAGCCTCTGCAAAGACCCGGGTAACGTCATAAGAGTTTGTCAGCACTTTGACAATGATCCATTGTCATTCGGACATAATTACAGGTCAGGCTCTGCTGTTGGAAATGCAGGAGAGTGACCTGCAGAGATCACGCTCTGCTTTTGTAGCATTTCATTGTCATTAGAATGACTCGGAGGTCACCTCACCCGAAGGCATGGAGGCTGGCTCAGCAGAGTTCAATACTGGATGAGTTTCAGGGGTGCGGTCAGAAAGGAAGGTGGAAGGTGAATATTAGGGTTTCGTGCATGAAGCTTCTCGAGGTTTTGAGAGGAGAACACTAAGTCACTGATTTATCATGTTTTCTTGCATGATGACAGTGCAAAACTAAGGCTCAGTGGTGGCAACCATCCAACGCAGATGGCTTTTATCAAGAAGTATTGGTTCGACTGCATTTCCTTTCTCTGCAGATACTCTATCAATGAGTTGCCCAAGGTGTTTCGGTTTACTGAAAGCCGGGAGCAGATAAGGGCAGAGATTGTGGCGGCACTATCTCCAGAGGAGGCCGGCAAAAGGAAAAGATATACAAGAAAGCGTGCGGCGGCAATTACCACACACTGCTGGTCGCAGGGGTGAAGGCCAGGGTGCATCCGTCCCCCGGCTTTTTTACATACTGTTAGTGGTCGCTTGTACGATTTTCAATGATTCCTTTGTGGCTGTGTTGAATATTATAGTTTTGGTTTTGAATAACCAAACGCGGCTCTTGTGATTGTTTACCGGACAGCTCTTTTTTCGAGCGTCTGCACGCGTTCGCCCCTCAGTCCTCGCTGGTGAAGCCACCGGGAGCTGTTGTGGTTCTGTGTGGGATATCGAGGAGGTGCGAGGGAGTCAGCGCGGGGAACAGAAGCCCATCCCTCTGAAGGTGTCAGGGCCTTGATAAGTCCTGTTTAAACTTTACCCTTCGCAAAATGCCATGTGTCAACAGCTGCCCGTGGCCAGAGCGCTCTGATCTGGTTCTGCAAACACCCGGGGGGGAAGCCCATCTGTCCCCGTGAGATGGAAAAAATGCAATTCTGCAGCCTGAAATGATCAAGAATTAACGAGCTGACGTTTTTTTTTGCAGCATGAACCCAACAGTGGGAGCAGCCGGAAGGAAAGTTCAGATAGTTTTCGCCGACAGTTCTCCCTCTTGCAGTCTTCTGCCATGTCTGGGGCAGTTGGCACTAGTTGCGGAAAGTCTCAGACAGGTGTCATGTCGGTTTGTGAGGGGATGAAGCCACCTCCGCCTCCTCTCCCTCTGCCGCAATGTGTGTCACTCAGATGGAATTCTTCTAATTCTTCAAGTGTCTTATGGCAGATCATTTAAACACAGCGAAGGTTTTAATGCACTTCTTCTGTTGGAAAATGTCTGATGGGTCTTAGCATGTTAGAAAGTCTCCACTAACTATTGTATTTTTTGGAAATCCTAATCTTTGCATTGTGCACCTTTAAAGAAGTTCAAATAAGCGGCACGGCCGCCAAGCACGAGACCAACTGATCAAGAAAGCGTCTCCACATTTGTAAGCGTGAAACAACTCGATCATTTTAACAAGATGTTGGGAATGCATATCAGCCGGTTTTCATAAAAAAGTCAGGATCAAGACACTGAAAAGGCCGTGTTTCTGCCAACAACACAGGGTATTTTTTGATTTGATGTCTGTCTGTTTGAGCTCCTGTCACTTTAAGGCCCAGACTCCTCTGATTGGTCAGCTCACACACGCCTGACCCAGCACCGCTAACGACAACAAAGCAGCTGTGCTAGCCGCGAGACATAAATCATGTCAATGTGTGACTCTGTGACGTAGTGACGGAATTACAGACGAGACTACTGACGAGGCGTTTCAAGAGCAGCGTTTTCTGCGGGAGAGAGGAGCTTCTGTTGTACAATGCCAACATTTTTTTAAAAATAACGTGCTATAATCCTGTTTTGTTTCAATTGTTCCGGCAAACACACTTCAAAGACAGCAGCGCAACGACTCAGATACTTAATGTACTTACACACCCGCATACACACGACGCTGAAGTCTTCAAGAGAGAGGGGCGGTCTGCTCAAACATTTGCAGTGGAATCTGAGAGAGCGGAGAGAGGTGGAGGACATGATTTGGCAGTTTACCCCCGGTGTTTGCCTCAAAATTTTGACGCCATGGCTCGAAGTCAAGCTGAGAAGTTTCCCAAGACCTGCTCGCCCGGCCCGCAGGCGGGTGTTCCACATGTAAGCTGTGAGCCCTTGGCCCCTGAGGATCTGCGTCCCCCACCCCTCCCCACCCCACCCTCCTCGACCGACCATAAGTCAGTCTGCAGGGCACTGCGGGGGCGCGAACATGCCCGACCGCACCTCTGATGCCTCCGTGTTAGCCATCGCCGGGTTTCCTCCTCTGCGTGTCGAGACCGGTCGCCTCGCGGGCTCAGCAATCTCGGCTCCCATCACACCTCCCACGATAAACCGGCGCATCAGATATTCACCTCGAGATGTAGGACGTTGCTATGCGCTAACGAAGGCAGATTTAAATTAAAGTTAATCTGAGAGTGTCATTTGATTGCCAGGATATAGATGTTACACTTTCCCTGCCACGTTTCTAGCTTCACACAGTGTTCTGGACTTTATTTTCCTCTGAGAACAGCTCATTAATATTGAAAAGGTTCAAATTCTGAGTTTGCATTTCTTCTCCAATTCTGCTGAGTGCCCCGTGAAAACAGGGAGCAGATATAGCAGGTACATTTGATGGGCTCATTAGGCTGCTTTAATGAAAATGTCAGGGTCGGGACACACTGGAAGGCCTCGACAGGAAACCTTGAACAGCCACCGTCTTCATACGGAAAGATGATATTCATCACAAAATGTTTCTTTTTAGCTGTGAAAGGCTCTTTGTGTTGACAGAACAGCGACTGAGCAAACACATCCTCATGTGATGAACAATTTAAAACATTTTATTTCTGCATTTTCATTTTGTGTTATCATTTTTATTTTTACAATTGTAGAATATCAGTTAGCTGTTTTTTTTTTTTTTATTTGACCTGATTAGCAGCCTACTTTTTTAAAATGCCAGAGTGTGACTGACAAATATTTGACATTTTCAAGCAACATTCATGGGTAGAAAAGTAACTGAGTACATTTACTCCAGTACCGTACTTAAAGGGGCACTATGTGTTTTTTTTGGAGAAGGAGAATAATAATAATAATATATTAATGAAGTAATAACACAAACTGAAATAATTATATAACTAAATAAACAAGCTGTTCTCAGAGGAAAATAAGGTCCTCAGATCACTGTTTGAAGCTACAGACGTGGCAGGGTCCGCCACATATTTACAAAGTAAAACAGCGTGAGACTGTGTTGCCTTTAAGGTCAGCCTGTTTGAGTCTGTGAAGATTTTTTTCTCTTCTGATTAAAATCTCTTCTCCAAAACTACATAATGCACCTTTAAGCACAATTTTGAGATACTTGTACTTTACTTGAGTACTGACATTATCTGCCACTTTACACTCCAGCTCCACTACATTAACCCCAATAAAGTACTCTGACTCCACTCCATTTATTTGAAACCTTCAGATACTAGTTATTTTGAGATTGAATGCTGCATCAGAGCCAAAGTGGCACATTTAAAAATCTTCATTTAATCAACAGTCACAAACAAACAAACAAACAAACAAACAAACAAAAAACACTAACTCTGATTATCAGAAAAAGCTGTCTGGTTATCAATCGACCCACATAACACAGTATATACATATACACGATGTATATTTATTAAATGCTTCATATGTTTGATGCTGAGGAACATTTATTGACAGAAAGTAACTTTTGATATCACATACTTCTAAAACTTTTACTCGAGCACTCTTGATATGGGTGACATTCACTTCATATTCTAACACAAAAGTTCAGTTGTTATTCAGGTCACGAATCAAATCCAAACTCTCTAACTCTCCATGACTACATGTGGACTGGTAACTCACTGGTCTTACGGATTTGGTATCTAAAATTGAACACATGGATTATGGTGACGGAGCTCTCTTCACAAAGTGTCCTTTGTCCTCGCAAAATACAAGAGCTGGAGCAAATCCAGCAGAGTAGATTTTGTTTTAGTGCTGGGACACGTTTGTTTTTGCTCCAGTTTTGACAGACTTGATGCTGAAAACAGTTTGTTCAGATCCAGCAGCTACATGAAGGTTTGATACGTACATGAGTCATTATATCATTGTGAGAGTGCCTTCATTACATTAGTATGGTTATGATTATGATTATTATTATTATTAGTAGAAGTAGTAGTAGTAGTATTGTTGTTGTTGTTATTATTATTATTATTATTATTATTATTACACCAAATTATTTTAGAATTACACCCTGCATAGCTTGCTGCAAATCACGAGGAGACCATCCAGGCTGATCTTTTACGCACAAAAGAGAGAAGAAGAACAAAAAAACTGTTTTTAAAGATGTTATAGACGAAGGAGATACAGTCATTCTAAGAAACATTTTAAAGAGAGATTTTTTGCTTTTGTTAATTTTATATCTGCTCGTTCAGACCCCAAAGTTAAAAGGAATCATATGTAAAAAAAAAAAAAAAAAAAA
>CAEMYA010000126.1:208742-236744 GCA_903131615.1 Diplodus sargus
CGCCCACCACCCCCACAGAGAGCCCCCCCCCCCAATGAGGCACATCCATCACTGGATCTCCAGTGGCTCAGACCTGCAGGGAGGCAGCAGGGCCTCAGGGCCTCACGGGGCAAGGGGAAGGCCGACGGGCTGGAGGGAGAGCAGATAGGTGCAGGAGGGAGATCACAAGGGAAGGACAGAGGAACCTCAGTAATCCACTTTGTTTATTTCCAAACCGAGGAAATGAGTTAATGACTGATATAACTGAGATATTGAAATATTAAGACGGGTGCTGTCTGAGCTGGCTCCAGCAGGCGATCCTCACGCAACACTCAGGACGATCGGCTCCTGATGGAAGATGCTGTCTGATGAGCGCAAACCGAGAGCCAAGATTTCTGTTCGGCAAACAACAGGAAATGTGGTAAACACAGGTCCACGCTCCTTCAGTTTCAGAGAATGAGCAGATCATTTTTTGCTGAATTTGTTTCTCTTCTCGGGTTGTTGGCAGCGAGCGCACATGGGAAAGTGCGGAGGGTTTACATTTGCGAGTCCAGCTCCTCAAAAACAAATCAAACTGAAATCAGGTTATCATATTATCGCTTTTGGGACGTAATTGTTCTCTCAAAATCAAAGGCCGTGATGAATGATGATTCGCCCGATGATTATTTCTGCTTGGAAAGTAATTGCCCTGATGCGAACAACACAGCTCCATGAAAAACAAAAGCTAGCATCCAGCAACCCGTTCACAGGTCATACAGTGATCTAGTTCCTCAACAAGTTCATTCATTTATGTTTGAACCGTGTCTTTGTTTCAGTGACAGACTGTAACTAAATACAGTTACTCAAAAACTGTGCTTGAGCTTATTTTAGACTATTTTTCGAGGGTGGATGTAAGTAATTACTGCTCATCACTCACTGGGATTAAGTCATTTCGTCTTGGCACTTGTACTTTTGTGAGTATTCTTTTCAAGTCTGTAATTTTACCCGTACTTAAATCTCGAAGATTTCCGGCAATTGCAAGTGTATTTTTGGACCTCGCTGCTTTAGAAAGATCCAGTGATGTCCATGTGACGTCCATTTCATCGCCCACTGTTATCGGACTTTTAATTTAATGTAAACTGTTCACTCCCAATGCTAGCGGAGACCAGGACAAAGAAAACTGTTATATCATGCGTGGCCGTCCGACCACTGCTCGGTGAACACGTCACTAACTGTCCGCTGCTTGTGATATTTTCCGGGAAAATCGCCACCTACACCCAGTCATTGGTATTACAGCCAATGCAGGGGGGGGTTTCATCAGTGGGCCATCGGCTCAATCATTCTTTGAGATTATTACTTCAAGTATGCATCACACCATGTAATCTATTTTGTAACTTTTGAAATCCTATATGAGTGTTAAGTACAACTTGAATTTATATCCGAACCTTCCATCTCTCATTTTTGTACCCAATGCTAAACCCGGCACATGGACAGAAACTCAGCCGGCTATTGATAATGCTTTAAACATCAACAGTTAAACAGAAACTAATACTCAGTGTAGTGTTCCAGCATTTTTATTTGTAATTGAGTAATAATTCAGTAAGGTTACTGCACAGAACTCATTCCATCAGTGCTGGTAACTTCAGTCACTAGTTAGTTACTTTTATGCTGCATCAGACCAAAGTAGCACATTTTTGATTAATAGATTTTATTGTCAATCATTTTTAGACGACCAGGGTTGGGAGGGTTACTTTGAAAATGTATTCTGATACAGTTACTTATTACATCTTAAAAAAACATAGTAAGTAACATAATCCAAGTAAGTTGATTACCTTCCATTATTACATATGAAAATAAAGATGAGAGAAAACAAATATCTGGGATGACTTTTATTTCATCTTAACAATAACAAGTGTGTATTCTGCAGGAATTTCTGTATCCTGATTACTCAGTCCCATTACATGTATCCAGTTACTTCCCAAGCCTGTGTATACTACTGACCTTTACTGGCTCTTTTGATACCTAAGTATCTTTACTTTTACACATATAATTTTCAGGTATTTATTACAAAACTCCTCTGTTTTATTGTTACATTGTGGTCTACTTACATTATGGTTCATTTGAGTGCTTACACATTTAATTTCTAGGTACGGATGACAGATGGTGTGTTGATAGGACACACAACAAAAAAAAATCAAAGAGGACCCTTCTTCTGTGACGACGGCCACTTTCAGTACATTTCATCAGAAGAGTGTGTCATGTGGTGTTGTCACAGAGTAGCACCCCATCAGGAAATGACATCAGGATTGAGGCTTTCCCTGCGTGAGACCATGGTGACTCATTCGCTGGGATCGACACACACGGCCTTGCCTAGTAGCAGCCCCAAACATAATGATAACTTTTTAATATGTTCCATGCAGCATCCTGCCAAGAGGAATGATAGTGATCACAGAGACTACACGAAGATTTAATTTTAGAAAAATTAATCAGAGCATTTTCAAAGCGATGTGTAAGCTTAGATATTCAGGCTCTGGTGAACCACGTGCCCCGAGCCTCCTGACCTCGGCTCAGACGGCCTTGGCAGCGGCGGAGTGACCCCAGCCGGCGAGCGGGACCGCTACCCCTCCGAGCAGCAGGAGTGCCCTGATGAATGTTTCCGAGAAGGATCGGAAACGAGACCAAATTTTTCTTTCTTTTTTCTTTCTTTTTTCTTTTTTTTTTTGTCAGACAGGCCTTTCCATGGGCAATTTTCCCAGGACGACCCCATTATTATTCCACAGAGACGTCTGCCCCCTCCGAACCCGATGGGTGGTCTTTTCTGAAGGCGAAAGGAAGAGGAAAAGAAAAGAAAAAAGAGGGGGAAAAAAAAGCTGGGGATACACCCGCGGAGACTGGACGACAATAAAATACGCAACAATGTAAAGCGGTCGAACAGGACTCCGACATATTGCGAGCTTACTGTGCAAGTTTCAGGAGAAGAAAACTGTTTGTAACCAGGTTTAATCAAGACCTAATTGTCAGATACATGTGTGTACTTATGTTAGGACCAGTTTATTTGCCGGTTTCCATTCCTCTGTTTAGATTACCTATGTGGACAGTTCCAATTGACCCCCACATTGAGTTGCTTTTAAGTTGTCCAGTCCATAAAATTCTTTCTTAAACCAATAAGGAACATCCAGTGGAGCTGCTAAATCACGGGGGGAAGACAAGCTGACCACAAGGCCGTTTCCATAGAAGCTACACCCTCAGCTGAAAAACTACTATGTGCTGATTCAAGCTGGGAGCGAAGGGAGGACACATTTCCTCCACCCTGAGCAACATACGCCGTGAGTTACATGAGCAACAGTCGTGAGAGTCAGCTCACTCTTGGGAAATTATATTTATTTACAACCCCCCTCTTGTCACCGTTTGCTCACTGGTTTAGGAAGTGAGACTTTGCCCCGCGGCCATCCATCTTGCACCGGCCCCATGAGGACATCGGCCTGTGCCAAGAGGCCGAGCTGGGGCCAGCCCGCTGGAACCCTTGGTGAGCTCCCTGCCTTTGTCTGAGGATGTGGAAGAAACCTGGCACCGGCCCGAGGTCAGCGTCACAAAATTATATTACCATAATCCCATTAAGTGTGTCTGAGGCCTCATGAGCTCCAGCTCAGTCTGGGAGGAAGGTAGGTGAGCGCTGGCAGCGGGTCCATGTGTGGCTGGAGACCACAGACGGAGGATAATATGAGATGGTTACTTACCTGCACTTTAAACCTCTGTGATATTTCTGGCTTTAAAGGGGCACTACGTAGTTTTGGAGAAGAAATTCAAACCCAATCTCATCTGAAGCATCCCAAAGCTCGCGTTTCATCACAGAATGTGGCCGACTCCTGCCCGCATGACCCAAAAAAAGCATACAAAAGTGCCAAGCAGTAAGAAAAGTCTCCGTAATTGAAGCCAGGAGCCCAAACAAGATGATGGATCAAGTGGGTTTGTCTGTAAGCCTCACATAATCAAGGTTTCTCATCCTTATCTTTCTTATCCCTCGTCGTTCAAAAGAGGATTCTCTCCAGTAATAATGAGATTTTCCATCCATCTTTGCATTTGTTTCCAATTAAGATGCCGCGAGAACAGTTTGGGCTGCCCAAAAGACCGCGGATACAGTAGTTTGTCTTTGTAATTCCCTCGTCTGTACCTGGTGAATCTCCACGGAACGTATGGTTTTACAGATGCCCATTCGGCAAAGGTTGTTTCAGGTTGATGCAAATGGACATGTCAGCAAAACTGACACTATTCTCAGAGGGCACGAGAATTAAATATAAACCAAAATCTGGCAGTCAATCCTTGAGGCTGTAATGTATAAAAGGGAGAGAGATGATCTGATGTGTAACACAGGAATGCTGTCCAGTTGCTGTGTTGTTGTCATGTGTTACATTGTGACCACAGCTATGGAAAAAACTGCCATAAATTGATCACAATAATCAATTTTCTGCCATTCAACTTCAAAGGAGACATATTATGCCCATTTTCAGGCTCCTAATTTTATTTTATAGGATTTAATAGGATTACACGCTTAAATGCTCAATAACACATCAATCTCTCATACTGTCCAGAGCTGCAGCTTTGTATTTGCTCTGTTTTTAGCTCCTGTCTCTTTAAGGCCCTGAATAACAGTTCTCCTCTGATTGGTTGGTTCACACAGGCCCGAGCCAGCACCGCTAACAACAACAACAGAGCAGCTGTGCTAAATTAATTCTTACGTACCAAACTGGGACGACTGCTCAGAAGGTTTGTTTGCTTTCAAGGGGCCATAATTATCTTTGCATGTTTGTTCCATACTGGATAACAGTGTGAAAAACAAGGTAAATTGAAGACTCGTCGCCAAAGAAGCCAGCTAAGCTAACATGTTCTCAGATCAGAGCGGGAGTGGGAGGAGATGCACAGGGGGTGGGAGTGTATGTATGTGTGTGTCTTGGGTCTCGGTTGCTTGTTTCTCGCGGCGACTACAGTGAGCCAGGCCGCAGAGCGATGGCCGTTTCTTTACTTACCGGGCCCACTATCTCAAACATACCTCCCCTCATGTTTGTCCATTCCAGCTACGGGACAACCAGTGAGACTTAATCCCTTATTCAAACAAGTTAATACCTCGACCAACATGTAAAAGTAAAGTTCAGGGCCAAATGCAGATTCCTGGGAGACACACAGAACCGAACCTGGCGGTAAACCAATTAATTACACACACGATGTGTCATGGAGACATGAGGTGACACGCACACACCCTTTCAAAGTATCTCCGTCATGTTTAAAAAAAAAAAAAAAGAAGACATCCAGGCATATGTGTGTGTGTGTGTGTGTGTGTGTGCAGTTTTCTCCTTCCCCTGCTTCTCCCTCTCCTTCCTTTGCTGACCCCCGGCCCCAGCATGTGTTCTGATATGGTTCGTCTCTGCGGCCTTTTCCACTGGGACAGGAGCTTAGTGAAATATGGGCAGAATGCCTTACGGTCAATGGGGTCTTCCCCAGCCTCATTTCCTCCACGCAGGCCTCTGTCAGAGAGCGCTAAGCAGATCCCCCTAAGGCCTGATGCTGACAGCACAGGAGGAAGCAGACAGTATTAAGTTCCCCTTAAAATTAAAGCAAATATCACTTCACTGTAAAAAATAGAAGCGGTAACTCAATTTGAGTAAAGAGGCTAATAAGACACAAGTTGTCTTGTGATTCGCCACTCAGGGTTTTGCCTGTAGGTTACTGTGGAAAGGCAGCTGACTGTAACAGCAAACTGTAGGTTATATTTGTATTAGCTTTGAAGTGAAAGCTAATATTAATCCACCTCCTAATCTAATGAAAGGAAAAAAGAAGGCATCATGTGCTCACGCTCACATCCTGCAACTTTCAAACAACGCTATGTGCGCAGCCTCTTTAGTGCATTAATTGGTTGCAGTTCTGGGATGGGGGTTGGGCAGGGCTTTGGTTTGTTCTGCTGTGTGCCCCTATTATTTTCTCCACAGGCAGTTTAGTGCTTTCCAACTACATCTGAAGCATCAGCAGTTTTGGCCTTATCGTGCGCAGAGGGGAGTACTCTGAAACGAGGTGCACTGGGGACTCTGCAGGAAGCTTTTATGCAACTTTAAATGTGCAATACGTCAGAATATAAGATGAAAACATTCCAAAAATTAACTACATTATCAACAGAATGTGAAGGAGTAACAGTTTTGACGTTATGATACTTTGAAGCGACTTTCGTAGAGGCCAAACCGTGTAACTACATCATGGGACGCACTGCGGCCCAAAACGACTTTTTACACCGTGAAAGACGCAGCTGTAAAACAGCTTATGCACTTTTCTGAGAATCCAAACATTAAATTATTATTCTGACTATCATGATTTGAGCCTCTCGGTTCAAGAACATTTGGAAAGTCTGGTAGAGCTGCAAGATAAAGTCAATTTATCGCTATTAAAATTTCAAATTTTAGCTGGGCGCTAAACTGGAAGTTAGCCAACTTGGTCGGCGGAAGTCTCCAGTGTGCCGCCCCACAATAAGGAAGATCAAATGTCGAGCTTTTGGCTTCATGCACCACTGAGCAGCTTTCAGAAGAATAAACCGGACACCATCTCCAGCGTCGTATCCAGATTTTAAGTGATGGATCCATAGTCTGGCCTGCTAGCTACACAGCTAACTAGGCTAACTAACTAATGGCAGCAAATGTCCAGATGAGATGCTGCCACCTATTTGTTTCGAAGGGTAGCAAATTCTTACACATTGCACCTTTGATTTTGGAGAAAAGTTGCGTTATAGTTGCCCATTCTTCTCAGTTTTCATGATAGTCACGTATGCAGTGGGCACAGCCTCAGCTCATAAAAGTTGAGATTTAAAACTCTTCCTGACAAAAACCTTCTGAGACTCATTCCTTTTTTTTCTGCATCATGTCCCAGAGTGTCTTGCAGCACCAGCAGTTAGGGGGGAACAGGTGTGTGTCGTGAGCACATGTTCAGGGTGATAAGGTCCGCCACATGTTTAAATGCATAAACGCAATGTTTCTACTTAACTAGTGCGAGGAGGGAGAAAGACAGAGATGCTCACCTCGATTGGACCCGTGTTTTAGTGTCATAAGAGTCGAGGAAACTAGCCAATGCATCTGGAGAAAGAGACAGGCGTTGGAAAAAAAACATGGTAAAAGGTGCCAGTTAAGTGTCTTTCTGACGTGGGTAGATGAAGGAGAAATTCGAATCTCTCACTTTAGAGCAGGATCACACAGTGGGATTTCAATAAATGAGTGAGTGCTGTGCCCAAGTGCAGAGCCAAAGCTGCCAGACAGTGCGTCCACCCGCGTCCTCCCCTCCCTCCCCCCTCTCCCTCAGCCCTTTTTTCTCGAGTCACTTTTCTGTAACTTGCTGTGAAATTCCAAGGAGACGTCAGGAGGAGAAGAATCAGGAGGCAGGCGTTTGTTTTTTTGGTGTGCGGCAAAGCCAACTGCACGTTCTAATGACTGCTTTCCTTGCGAAATAAATGTGTCTGTCGTCTTTTCACACTTTTTTCAACGCCGTTTTCTCCCAACCTGGCGTCTTTGTTGAGTTTAAACCCCCGAGCAGATGGAGTCAAACTACAGAAGAGCATTTCCCCCAACTCTATTACCGCTGGTTGTCATGGTAATAAAGCCCGCCGGTGTTTGCGGGCCTCGATGCCCCATTGGCATTGGCCAATAGCAAATGAGATGAGCCTCCGAAACCCTGGGAAAAATCATGCCCTCTCCTGATTTATGATAGCTGTGAAAACTTCAAAATTCTCTCCCAGACGTGTCAACAAACATCACAGCGCAGGTTCAGCTATGCGCGTGCTCATGTGCTAAGATCCAACGGGCCTGTTTGACACCTTGTTAAGGTTTTCCTCTCCTTCCTCCTGCCCTCTCTACCCTTGCACATCCGTGCCGCTGTGGCCCTTTGGGCTCTGGGCACTGACCCCAAAACTCTGAGGATCACTCAAAGGAGAACCACCGCAACAATGTGGCAACATTTGGCCTCCAGATTTCTTGAGGTTCCCTCATGTTTTAAAGGGACACTTCACCTCCAAAATCAACAATGCATACATTTCCTCCTACTTTAGCCAGCTATTAATCCAGATCTAGATAGTTTTGGTGTTGAAATTAAATTACTTTTGCTTCTCAGTTCTTGACCAATGCTTCGAGTTTGTGAGTCTGTGGTGATTCTTTGAGGTTGTGTTCGATATCTAAGTGAAGAAATGACAGCAGAAACAGCTGAAACATTGGTAGCATATGGATTTGTGTGTGAACATTTAAAGAAGCTTTAAAGGGACACAAACACATATGCATATTTTGCCCCCCATCTTTAACGGCAATAGAGATGTCTGCCTTCACATCACGGCTTGTGATGCTTAAAGCACAAAAACATTACATTTAAAAACCTCAATAGTAAGTTAGCTCAATAGCTAGCAAGTTGCTAGTTCCATTATGATGGAGATAAAGACAGTCATATCTATCATTGATATCTCCAAAACTTGGCAAATCACAGTGAAACAATCTACATGTATAAATAGCACAACAGGTAGAAGGAATACCATCTATTTTTGATTTTGCGGTGAACTGTCCCTTTACTGGTGCAATGCAAATTGATATGCTACCAATATTTTGGCTGTTTTCACTGCCACTATTACGATGACAGATATCAAACACACACTCACAGGATCGGGCAACAACTGAGAAAGAAAGGTAATCGACAGAAAATAATCACTAAGAACAATTATAATTTTGGACGCCCCCCACGCATCCGATAAATCAAAGGTCCATTAACCTCGACATTACAGGTTTTATGTCCTACCCAGACCGTAAAACAAAAGTCCAAGGACCTGTGTCCCTGTGTCTAATCTGCCAAAGTACTCGACAATAACCATGAGAACAGGCTCTCCTGTAAGATCCAGGAATGCACTGTTGCATATCAATGACCCACATCAACAGAGAAAGACAGAGAGAGGGAGCGAGAGAGAGAGTGAGACAACAAAAAGAGAGGATAAAAGGGCCCCTTCCCAACACGGGCACACACACACACACACACACACACACACGCACACACACACAAACACACTACAAACACACACAGAGGCCGGCAAGTCCGTGAAATATGACAGCCCCACGGTGAAGAAGGTGGGGGTGAGGGAAGCCATATTGTAACAATCTTATTCTGTGGTCATTAATCGTATCCTGCTGTTTCAGCCTCCCCGACAGTGTGCGCTGAGCGTATGTCAAACACATTTCCCCTCTCTCGGTGGGCGCACTCCCAGCCAGCTCTAATGCTGCACAAAGACACAAACCCTGAGAGCTCCTGGAGGCAGACGGGCAAGATAATCTCCCCCTCGGACTCCAGCGCCAAGTCCAGAGCCAGCCAGAAAGGCACAGAGAGAGAGAGAGAGAGAGAGACGCAGGCCCACAGGGAACGTCCTCTGGCCCCGGCTGAGACTGCCACCACGCTACATTCAAAACAACCGGCAAGGCAAATCACATATAACGTGAATGAAGCGGGGAAACATTTCAACAAACCTCTTTATCTCTGTCCCTGCTGGCGGAGAGACAAAAAGCTGTGAGATGCTACTGTTTAAATGTACATCGCCTGTTGCTTTGAACCACGTGGATTTCCACAAGTGGCCTCCAAATGGCTTAGCTCAGATATCCGTCCGAGGTAGCTTTATGTGATCGTTTCAAAGGGACACTTTAATGTGACGTTGGGCTGGAATCAAGAGCAAAAGGAAATCGTTTGAGATACACTTTTAGTTACATAACTGATTACAGTTTATTCCGAAGCAATCCTAAAATCCGTCCTTTGGTAAACACAGACAATTTCTGGGAAGCTGTGGGTATTTGGCAGCAGCGGCGTGGTATTCCCTCTCTTCCTTTTTATCCTCTCCTCCCTCCATACTGCCCGTCTTTCTCCCTCTCCCCCCCCCCCCCTCCCGCTGTGAGCTGCCTCATTAGGGAAGTGATAATGTAACCCCTCCGTTTCATCAAGCGCCGTCATTTGTCATTATGACTGACAAGTGGCGAGGTGGGCCAACCGAGTGACGGGACGGGAGACCTCCCACTCTCCCGGTTTTATCTGTCGCTGCACCTTTTCTTGAATGTGCTCAAAGACAGAGAAAAAAAAAAAAAGATGGCACAATTTTGCTCTGTCACTATCAATGCCATCCCATACAAATACATAAAAATACTCCGATCATCAATCACTCTCTACATTTCCATATTGCAAGTGGGTCTACATCTGTCTCAAAAACTTCAACTGACTTTTGCCAGAAACCTGAGAAGTCTCTTGACAAGCGGAGTCTCCAGAGCAATGGAAAATCAGTATGAAACCCCATCAATCACGGCACAGGAGATTGGTTGAAAGACCGGCTTTTCACTAACGGGCTCGTCTCAGATCCTGACAAGATAATAGATTGTGAAGCTGTCAGAACGGCTTGATTAAGGAGATGTATTGATCGTAAATCGTAGACTTTCCAGCCTGTGCAGCTACTGTAGGTGATGTGTTGTTATCACAAAATTGTCTTTTTATGGCTTCCTCTAGAGCTGTGGAAGTGAAACAGCATGCAGGCTGAGGCTACTTACCAGGAACTTGCTCTTTTGTGACACCCTCAGCTCACACTTTCGCCACTTTGAATCGTCTTCTCTCGCAAGTGCTATGAATAATACAGAAACTCAAGGCTGGGGTGGCCGTCGAGATAAACTGATAATCTGAATGTGACTGCAACAAGCAGATGCTCAACGAAACACTTAAAGCATACAGACACACTTAACTTGATCAAATTAGTTTGACTGTGGTCACGGGACGAGTGCAAGGAGCTGGAGATGCCTTGACAGAACCCTTGACCTGTGGGTCTTAGTCGGGGTGGGTGCCCGTCAGTGAGGCCAGGAGGGGCGTGATTGATTGGGTCCCTGTCGTCGAGCTCAGCTGGACATCCCAGAAAGATCTCCCCATCCATCAGATCGTCCAGAGCCAGGCGTAGCTGCTTCCAGATGGGCAGCATTGTTTCTGGGCCACCCTGGCAGACGTCTGGAAGATTTTGCAGGAACCAGAATGTTACTGACAGCAGCAACAGGCAACCCGCTAGCTCTGCATCTGTGCTTCTGGAGTCGCAGCGCGCACTCGACCTAATCAATACCACACAGCAGATAGGACTTGCGGAAACAATAGCTGTCATTACAATCTCTAACCAGTGCTCAGCGATCGTCCGCAGACTGGGAGATAAGGGGTAGCAGCGATGGTGCACTGGCAGCGATGACTGTGTCTAGTGCCTAGTGAGGCGTGACATGGAGACTTAATTGTGGTGCGAGGCCTAATTGCATGGTTAGAACAGGGGGTAATGAGTTAATCCCAAGCCAGTCATCCATGATGAGAAGAAGCAAGTTGTCAGCACAGTAATTACACTGCTGCTCATTAACCTCTCAGTTTCAGGACACGGGAGGGCAGGATGTGTTGGATTTTGATGATGTTTTATATCTTTAAAGCTAACGAAGCAGGTTGAGCATTAGTCAGTGGTGTTGTTAGAAGTTAGGCAACCGTCCTCACAGCATCTGTCAGTCAAGCCAGGGAGGCCAGAAGTTGTAGTCAGGAATTTGGAAGAACAGGAGAGCTTGGCCAGGTTGCAAGCCCTGTTGACAGATTTGAATGTATTTTCAAGGAGGGGCTAGTCAAGGAGAAGAGGACCAGGGAGATGTTTAGGGGAAGTGGTGGGGTTATATGTGATCCCATGGCCCCACTATGACGGGCGTCACGCCGCCCTCTGTGTAATGATCTCTTCCATATGGACCCGAGGAATGGTCAGTCTGTGTTTACATGAGCTGATCCCCAAAACGTGTCCCGGGACTCGTTCTCTGGCGCAGCAGCCCGGGAGGAGAGCAGACGAAAGGCGCTTGGGTAATCAGGACACCCCCTGCTGAAGATCCATTAACGCGGGCTGCACAGTGGCACCAAGCAGAGCAGCAACCTGCCAAAAATCACCCCCAGTTTCACATGCACTTAAACACACACCGAGCACTGTTAAAGATTACACCCATCATACTTTCATAATTGTTGGAGGCACCTGAAGTCAAGGCCAAGTCAACACATTTCGCCTGGCAGCCTGTGAAAAGGGCCGTTTATGTGGAATGTATATCAAAAGCATTTCGTCTGTGTTTGCTTCAGAAAATTGAAGAAAATATCAGGGTGTCACATTCGGATGGCATCCTTACAGAATCTGAGCGTCTTTGTCAACCTTGGACGGGGGGAGGGTGTCAAATACTTTTCACAGGGTGGACGTCTTCTGAGTTTCACTGCCAAACTAAATCCTGGCAGCTGGAATTAAGAAGGTTACCAGTCAGTGCAGCGCCACTTACGGCCTCCTGATGTTGAACAGTAAGGGCTGTTTTTTCCTTTGCAGCCAGTTGCGTTACATGAATTACAACACAGTCGCCAGAGTAAAATGTTGCCAGTTTCTGCACAACGGAAGGATACGTACAAAACATTTCCACAATGTCATGCCACCTGAACGTTGCATGTATATGCACTGACTTTCATGAAAGGATGTGAAGGTCAGGTGTCTAGTCATGTTTTTTGTGTCAGAACCAGGTTACTAAAATTACTGTAAATGATCTTTTCCCAACCATAACCATGTGTTTTTTGTGCCTGAACCTAACCAGACCATAAGCATGGTGTTGTCACAAGATAAAAAATGAAAATTGATTTTACCTTAATACCTTTTATAAATTCTACCATTATTACCTCACTTTCATATCAGAAGACGATTCTGTGCTTTGCAAATGTGGCATTGGCATTTGTAAATGTGCCAATAGCTGCGTATGTGGCAACAAAAGCAGATGTTTTTAATAAGATCTCGAAAAAAAAACTTCCAGCACTGTTATTGGTGAAAAAACAAAGAATAGTTTAAGCCTAACCGTGATGTTTTTCTCGCCATAAACCAAAGCATAGGTACAGAATTGGCACAAGAGAAAAATAGAAATTCTACCCTAAAGAGATGTTAAGTTTAAACTTCTGTGGTTTTGCAGGAATGCACTTTACCAACATTTAGAAAACCGACGAAGATTGGGTTCGCAAACACATTGTAAATGAGACCTTCAGATTTGGATTCCATAAGCGGAACTACGCATAAATAAAAATGTCCGACCTGTTCAAGCTCTGCCTCAGCGATAGCCTCTCCTCTATTCAAAACACCAATTCACCCTCAGAGTATAAACCCCTCTGTGGATGTTTGGAGAAGGGGGCTCTCCCCATAGTCTACTTAAATAACCACTTCCCCTGGAATGAAAACAGATCCATTATAGGACACTGGTATCTCCTCTCCTACTGGGGCACCTCTATCAGTCCTGCCTGAGTTCAGGGTCTGGGCTTTTAGCGATGGGCGCTGTGATGGCGGAAAACTGCCCCCTCTCTGTTGACTCAGAGCTGGGAGAGAGTAAGCTGAACTCGGGCCTTGTCTCGCTAGGGACATGCCGCACCCCACTAATGACATCCAGCCCTTGACATTCTTAAAAGTCTCTGGTTATTAAGGAAAACAAACAAAGGACATCAGACTCACTCACTCTCTGTGCTAACAAACACCATCCCTAAGCAATCCAGTGGATTGCTGGTGCAACCCAATAGTCCCCTGTTGAAAATCAAATCAGGTTGTGGCGATTTGGAATGTGCGGCGAGTAAAGCCCGGCAGTTAACCTGTGAAGTGAATGGAGGAGACAGCCGCAGATTTGATAACACCCGTGCGTGCAGGAAGGGAGTGTGTCCACCTGATTTAGAGGCTCAGGTTTTCCAGCTACGACACTGGGAGGAGCGAAGGGGGTGGGAAAGCACACCCACACTTTGCAGGCTTAGAGCGATGTGTCCTCATTGCGAGGGGTTTGGCGGTGGGATGTGGTTCTCATCTCATTGGAGGGAGCTCCTCCACCTCCCCACCCCACACCCCCAGCTCCTATTCCCCTTCCTCCCCCTCCTCCCCTCCCTCCCTGCCCCATCTTGCCACACTTCATTGCCCTGCTAAACGCTGACAATTGGTGACAAATGGACTGCGCTGCACACTGTGCGTCAGTTGCCCCGGGTGATGGCGGAGGGTCTCGGGGCAGGGAAGGAGAGCAGAGGAGGAAGGGAGCGGGGAGTCCCTGCAGCAGCAAGGCGCCTGGCACAGGTGGCTGAAAATCAATACAGATCCGGCCTCTGATTGGGCCTGACAGCACAAGAGCAGTGGAGTGTGGGAATCCGCTGAGTGCCACACACAGCTAAATTGGATGATGGAGGGGTAAGGGAGCGGGAGGAAGAGCAGAAGGGAGGGGGTGGGTGGGGGGGGGGCAAAGTTATTCCACATCATCACAATGACATTTTGACCGGTCGACAAGGACACTCTCCAAACGCACGCACACATAACGCAGGATGAATTAGAAAGACACTTTAACAGATGGCTTCCGAACACTTGGCAATTCATATTTTTGCATGTTTGCTGCAGCTCGTTCAGTGACACCGCAGTCCCGAGGGAATTACACACCGTGTGGGGCTAACAATGCAGCTGCTGACAGCGGCATGTCGAGCCATTAGGAGACTAAACGCTCTGGTTAAGTGCAAATAACGACGACTCATTCATGTATACGCGCACACACACTCGCTCGCTTTCCGTCATGCAAAAACACACACACGCAGGTCACACTCGCAGTCACACTCAACAATTTCTCACAAGGCTGAGTGAACACAAAAAAAGTGCGGGCGCCGAACATGTGACCGGCCATTCCTGCAGGCGAGTCGGTGAATGGATAAATAAAAAGCGTCAGGAGAATCTCTTTTTTTTTTTTTCTAAAATCCGATTCTTCTGACGCTTTAAGGAGGCTGTCATCACCTCTTTCATATCTTGGAAGAAATACACTGTCAACTAAACACGAGTAATTGAAAACATCGCTTCAGCGCACCAAAGCATGAAACATATTCCTCCATTTTCCGCTGTTTACTGACTTGATCGTGATTAATAATCAACAACACTCGTGTGTGGAATAATCCTAATTTCTTTGGGCAGACAGATTTACAGTGAGTGATATCACAATTTAGTGTGGGGAACGAACGGGAAAACGAATAGCCCCGAGTCGTTTTTTTGGCCTGCGACTCAAATCTACATTCTGTTCTCTCTGGCTGCGGACAAGTTGTTTGTTCAAAATTTGAATCGGCGCTGATTAACCGAGGCTTAAGCCAAACGTTTCTTAATCAGATAGTTGGAACTCACTCATGGCGACCCCGGTTCGCTGTCAGTCTCGCTGACAGGGAGGAACCTCGGGTAAGTGACATTCCCACCCTGCACCCCCTGGTGAAAGACCCCTCCCTCATATGACACTACAAATTAATCAAGATCCCAGACAAACCCTCACCCTTCATGCAACAAAAGGATTTTCCCCGGCCCTCTGCGGCCTCACCAGGCAATTAAACTACATGTGCGAGTGTATGTGCATGTGCATGTGCGCATGCTTACATACAGCTATATCAACAAGTGCAACCCCATGTCATAAAATTCCTATTCATGCATTAAACATGAGCAAATATCTGTGTCGTACCAGCGTTGTGTATTTAGTTGAGTGTGTGTGTGTGTGTTTGTACATGCATGTGGAGGGAAGTGTGTTTTTGTGTGTGTGTGTGTGTGTGGTTGAGGAGAGGAAGGGGGGGGGCCGCGATCAGCTGTGTGCAGGTTGCCATCTTTGAGGGGTGGCTGGGTGGGGGGTGTGAGGACGTGTCGGCCCTGTGTGTGGGAACCCCGCGCTCCTCACTTCTCATACATTGTTCTCCCGCTCCTACAAACCGTTAATGCCACAAAAGATGCTCAGCCTATTGTGGCCCGGGACAGCTGAGGGGGGAGGGCAATGGGGCGGAGGCAGGAAAAAGGGAGGAGGGGTCTGGCCTAGCCTGAGCCGGGTATGGCCGCCTCGGATACCTCTCCTCCGTTCCTCTCCCGTCCTCTCTCCTCTCGGCTCTCCTATCCTCTCTCCTCTCTCCTCTCTCGTCGCTCCTCTTCTCTCTTCACTCGGCTTTGCCACTTAGCCCCTCTCAAGAGGATTTGGCCAGGCCGGATTTAGGGGGCTGATGCTTATCATACAAAAGAATTAAACCAACTCAAGGTCCGAGCTTTCTCTTCTAGCCCGCTACGGCTAATCTGAGAATCTGTGAAGGAGGGCTTAGGTGATGTTACATTTTCATTAGACTTCTGATGGCAAACGGGCCACTAATGGTAAGAGCCCTGGGCGCCATTGTGATGCAAATCCTGATTATTTCTTTAATTAAAGCATCAGAGGGGGGCAAGAGGGGAGAAGGGGTGGAGTTGACACCGACAGAACTGCATGTCCTTGCCCCTACTAGACAAGGATTCTCACGTCCGTCCCAGACTGGAGATCTGGGGCTCTGGGGGATTTGGCTGGTTTGTGAAAGGCTGGTTGGGTTAGGGGATTGAGGCTGAGCCTTTGAATCTGTGACACAGGTCACTCATATTGCCTGAGAGAGCATAATTTTATTTAAGACCCACGCAACTTACATGACATTTGTTTTGATTAGTGCTGGCTGATAGCATCTCCATGTGAGGCGCACGTCTATACGGAATTGGCGCCCTGCAATGATCGGAGACCATCGGAGCGTGTCAAATTTGTGCTCTTTCGAATCATATTTTTTACCTCACAAGGACAAAATGTTCCTAACCACTGATCTTATCGCATGTTGATCGACGCCACGTTGATTCCTGAAAAAAAAACACAAACCCCTGAGAAAAACGGATTCAGCGGGATGACTGAGCTCAACTGGAACCGTTCACAACAAACAAGCAAAGCGATTGATAGCTGTGATGACCGTCTGTTACCGCAGGGTGAAAATTAAGCCGGTTGCTGCCGGTTTCTGTCCCGGTCCCTCGAGACGGTGCGCGCCACAAAAGACGAAAGCAGAAAAACACTGAATGCTGGGGTAGATGAGAGATCCACCCTCAGGATCTGTATTGTTTGTCCTCGCCACGGTTCTGGCATTCATGGGAAGACTCAGTGTACCCTGTGCGGCTGTGGACCAGATGTGGTCCTGAGCTGACTGTGGAGCGGGACGGGGACCACTGTAAGCACTGGAGACAGAGGGGGGGAGAGAGCCGGGGGGATACTGTGAGCGAGACACCTCCCAAAACACCTCTGATCGCCCTCCAGTAGCGGTAGAGTGCTATTCGTGTGTGTCTGTGTCTGTGTGTGTGTGTGTGTGTGCGCACACGTGTGTCATGGTTGGTGGTGAGTGCGCGCTGCTGGTGACGATGACTGCCGGAGGGGGGGAGCAGAGGGCGGGAGAGGAAGGGGTGTGCGTGGAAACCCTGAGAACTTTTTTCTCTCTTGGCGTAGCAGCGCTGCTCTCCAGGACCACGGAGTGTTGCCCCCCTGCAGCTTAAGCCTCTGTCTCTTTTTGTCCCCAGCACAACAGCCTGTGGCATTCCATGGCAGCAAATCTGGCTGTGCTGTCACATGGGGGAGATTAGCCAAACTAAGACCTCAATAGAATGCTCACTTTACTCACCCATTCCAGCAGTGCCCCCCCTCCCCCCCCACGACCGAACACCCTCACACACCCAATTTAACCGTTCCTCGTCTAGACAGAGTGCAAAGCGATTATTATTGGCATTATTAAGACTTATATGCAGTGCTCTTTATGTCATTGTCACATTCCCAGCGGCGCACATGAGCTGCCGAGCAATGAGCCCCCGTTTCCCACTGCGAGGGACACTTCCGCGTCGATTGGGCCGGTGCGGCGCTCCACCTGGTCAAGATGTAGCTCCTGGGATTAGAGACCCAGTGGATTTACATCTATTTCCTATCCATTTTTCTCCACAAAATGCGGTTTCTCCTGCCTTCTGGCTCCTCCGGTCCACCTCCCTTTCATAATGCAGTTATTCTGGGCATGGTCACAGATATTTAGAGATATTCTAGCCACACCACTACCCACACACGCACACACACAC
Source organism: Diplodus sargus (assembly GCA_903131615.1). Lineage (NCBI taxonomy): Eukaryota > Metazoa > Chordata > Actinopteri > Spariformes > Sparidae > Diplodus > Diplodus sargus. The sequence goes on from CAEMYA010000126.1 coordinate 226,663, forward strand.
ACACACACACACACCATCCTTATCTGGCTGGGGACACTGGGAGGAGGATCTTCCAGGAAACGAAGCTCCAGCAGGCTGCAGAGGTCTGTGGCTGCCTGGAGGGACCTAGGATGAACTGAGAGGGAGATTTGGGTTGAACAGAACCTTCTCCCAGGGGGTACGACAAGAACAAAGCCATCTGAGTGCATTTAGAGACAAAGAGGGGAAACACATATGGTTCATGTTTGTAGCATGTCAGACTTACACCATTTGCCCCTTTTATGCAACCCCTCCAGCCTCATTTACATATGTATTCATGCCCAAATGGGAATTATTAGATTAAGATTTACCAGATATATTCCCTAGTTACGTTTTGTCAAACCCGCTTACATCAGGTTAGAGTTAATGCACTGAAAGAGGACACTTCACAGATTATTCTAGTAGACCGAATCTGATGATGGTTATGATTGTAGAGTTAAGACCGTTGTTCCAGTTATTGGTTCAGTGAATCAATCTTGCTCTCTGGGTTCGCTTTAAAGAAAAAGCTGAGCTTCATCAGGCCCAGGAGCCGAGGCCACGGCATTAGCCTGAGTTTGCAGCTGGAGACTGGGGGCCACATTTGCAGCGGCACAGTGAATAATTAGGTTTATTTTCACGTAATGGTCTACTGCCCAGAGCAGCACCATTGCTAAGCATAGGCAATAAGCTATTTTATCGCTGCCACATGAAAGGACCTCTCTTACCGCCTCCCAAAATGGATGTCATTAATGGAGCAGGTCTGGCTGGAGAGGGGTGAGGGTGGGGACATTGCAGGCAGGGGGAGGGTCGCTACATCAAGGAAGGATATATGGGCAAGCGCTGCCCAATCCAAACTGGCGAGCCACACGGGGCCGTGCCTCAGTGGCACTGCCTCCCTCACCTGTTTTGCATTACAGGCAAAGGGCAAAAGCAACAATAAACTGTGAACCATGAAGTTTAACCATTAAGCATTGCAATATAATTGCCGTCTATGGTATATCTGCTCTGAAGTCACGTACTTGACCCACGTACTGCTGAACTGGAACATACAAAAATCTGAGCCGCATTTAGACCAAGAGGGAGGCATACGTAAACCCTACTCTACACTACGCGCTAATCGCGATCTCATGCCAGTGTCAGGACAGGTCACTGCAAGCCATATGGTTGAATAGCCTCGCCGGCTACAAGCACATAATTCACCGAAATTATACCTCACAAAACTCAAGTGGTGAGAACCAGAAGGGGCGTGAGGGACATTACGGGCCAAAATGAGTTTTAAATGAAAGCTCTCCATAAACTGTTTATCCTGCCAAAAGAGTACATGTGAATTCTGAACCGATATAGAGTCATTAATCAAATACCAACCGATCTACAGTAACCAACAAAATCACGAGACTGAGTGTTGGCAATGTAAGTTGTAAGTTGAAACTTTACATTTTGCAACTTTACTTGTCTTTATGTTAAATAACTGGTTTCGGTGGCAAATTGTCTCAATGTTATGTAATAAAAAATCAATCGTGTCATGCTTACAAATGTTGAAATGCTATCAGTTGTCTCTCACTTGGCAGCTATCCCACCATCCCCATCACTGGACTGAACAGTGAACAATTTGGGACCAAGTGTAGCTAAATGCACTTTTATGAATATAAGAAAAATCAAGACATGTCAAAAATATTGTTCATTAACTTTACTGCCATCCACATGTTTATATGTTTATGAAGATTTGATAATAGCGATTTAATGAACAAGACGAGAACAAAGCATTGTGATTATTTGGGTTTTGGCTCTCTTGTGAAGTCAAATGTCACTTTCCCGCCTCTGTTTTCTTACTTACATCCACACAGAAATAGAAAATTCTGATAATGACACTGCTTCCAAAAACAGAAGGCCGGTTTTCTTTATCCTCATCACTCAGTCTCTTGCTCGGCTCTGACGAAGGTGTCTGGCAGCTGCAGCCAACCCAAACGCACCGCAGCCGAGCCCAGCCAGGCCTGCAGCAGCGCTGGACCTGCTGGCTTCTGCTGGCTTCTGCTGGCTTCTGCTGGACGGATTAAGTCATGGTTTTTGGGACACATTGTGAGACCAGGCGAGCTATCTAAGCTATCAGTGATCCAACACAACCGGTGGAGGGGGAGCACCAGTGACGTCTGCGAATCACATCATGCACCCCCCCGTATCTCCCAACTCACCTTGCACCCCTGGCTAAAGAGTTGGACTTGGATCTACACGCAAGTCATGTTTGTCAGCCATTTCTGCAATAAAACGCTGAACAGCCAAGAAGTGGTTATAATAAAGTAAGATGGATAGGTCCAAGAAGAAATTAATGGCTTTGGATCACTGTGGAGCTGGAGGTCATGGGCGTGTAAGCGATCAGAGGGTGGGGTGCTCCGCCCCTGTAGGTCTACGGGTTTTTGGGTGGTTGCCCTCGTCTTTCACCTCCATGAGCAATAAGGTGCCTGAGTCAAGTTTACCTCTCTTTGTCAAGCTTTGGGCGCCTGTCAAACAGACGAACCTTAATCGCTTCGTCTTGGCAGTTGACCCAGTTCTTATAGGCGGGCTTTGCAACGTGGAAGCTATGGTCACATCCAACATATCCATTAAGGACCCATTAATCCCAAGTCGTTACATCCCCAGGGGCACGGGATTACCCAAAAGTCTAGGGGGGTAAAAAAAAATGGATTATTAATGGGGAGACGGCGATATGTTGTTGTCACCTATGACCCCTTTGCCACTCTTGTGACGCACACACACACACAAAAACACACACGCACACACAGTTAGTAGCAGGAGTGAAGTCAGAGGCTTGGCACAGGAAGCCGGTGCGGGTACCTGAACTGTCACACTCTTGGCGCAGCTCATTGAGGCTGTTATTTCCCCCTTCCTATTCCTTCCATCCTTCCCACTTTCCACTCACAACAGGCAGCTCCCTGCCAGTGGGGTCACCATCTCACACGGCGGTCTCACAATGCCGTATTGTCCACTATATGCTAATATCGGTGGTCAAAGCAAGTGATTTTGGGCAAAAGTCGACAAAGGTTTGTGATGTTGCTCAAACAAACAGCAATTTCCTCCCCCACCCCCTCCCTGTTGAACAGATTCCGCTATCAGGCATTATCCAGCTGTCTCATGTGGTAGCCTTTTGGCTAATAGCTCCAAAATTAGTATTCATGAAGCATCCTACACTTCCGTGCTTGTTTGCGCTCTGCTGTGTTCTCACCATAAATTTGGCCCCCGGAGCAGCAAGTTTCAGTGGTTCAAATACTTCTTGTTTTGTGACTGTGTGCATGTGTGCCTGTGCACATGTTGAGTTCACACATGCGTTAGGTGATATCATTTGTGTTTTATTAGTAACTTTGAGTAACTCACTGGTATCCAAAAAAAAGCTTGCAGCCTAAGAAGTGAATCTGGAATTCCCGCAAAACATTGTGACCTTTTGATGTCTAATCATTTTCGTAGTTACTGGAAAGCTCTCAGAGCTCTTTCAGTTGTGCTCTCTTCTCTAATTTCTGACCTTTTCTCGTCAAGACACAAACTCCTTCTGCAACCTTGAGTAGCACAATTCGCTGCAAACTTTTAGAGGTAATCTGGGAGTTTTTTTAACCCATGGCGGTGCGTGGAAAACACACAACCACAGCGTCGGGTCGGACATGGAGGGAGCACGCATGCTGAGACAGAAGCTGTGAATCCCCACTCCCAGAGGGTTATAGCTGGGAGCGTGTGAAACGTCGCACTCCCCATGGCAAAGGGAATGCACCCCTGGAGGCCACAGGACACTCCAAGCCATCTCCGGGGAAAAGGGAAGCACAAACCACAGAGGTCAGAACGGAATACTCACAACAATCAACACGTCACTACACGGCAAATGACTGACAGGATCGTGTGTTTAGACGCGGCAGCAGGCTCAGAACTTCCCCTTTAGAGGTTTGCAAGACATGTGTCTGTATGATATCACCCATATCAGACAGACACATAGAGAGAAGTGAAAGTGCATAGTGTCTGCGTGCAGCCCAGTGATGATGTCAAAGCGTTTAGACATCTGATCACGCCAACAACATGTGAAACATGAATTGGAAATAACAGACAAGACATGAACACGAATGTGACAGAGGCTGTTGAATGGTGTACGTACATAGCAGCTGACTAAGAGGGTGAGACAGTTTCCCTTGAATTTATAGCGAGGTGTAACTGTTTGAATCATGAAAAAAAAAAAAAAAAAAAAGATAAAGCATCATTGTTCCATTTAAAGTGTAATATAATGAGCCATGTGTTTCTGACATATGAGCAATGTTTGTAAAAAAGTACCCAAAGTCATACTTTGGTACTTTGGTAGAAGTGAAAGTCACACACAAGCAAGTATCACAATTAATTTTCTGTCAATATGAAGACATACTTTATATATTTAACATATACTTTACATGTTAAACATATACTTTATTCTGGGGATTGACTGAATATCAGCCTGACTGATAATACTGTATATGGTATGTTCATCTTTATTCTAATAGTTTGTATTATATTTTCTATTCAAATTGTTATTTTATTCTTCAAATATCTGCCATGCAATGCATTTGAAAAGAGCCTCTTTGGCTCTGATAGAGCATGCAATCTGCAAAGTCACTAGTAACTCAAAGTAGTTCTCAAAGAAATGCAGTGGTTTCACATGTTTTCACATTTAATCAAATATTTATTATTATTAATTTAAACAATTACTTTTATTTACAGATTTACTATATTCATCACACAAGAGGAAAATAAGTGCAATGTAATTTCTTAAATTGCTATATTTCTGTAAGACACAATCACCACTTACTTCAATTCTTTTCTACTTTTTAACTTATTATTTTATTTATCATTTTATTTCTTTCATTCCGGGGAGTAGAAATGAAAGAACAGATGGAAATGTGCTTTTCCTCAGCTTTCTCAAAGTCTTTCCTTTCTCAAAAAAACAACAACCCCAAAACAAACATATTTCGTATTCTTTGATGCTGTCTGCAGTTACTTTGTGTGAACATTAAACAGCTCCATTAAACAGCCTGGTGTAGTTACTGACAGTAGCATCAACCCTGGCTACATGCGCCGCTAGTGTTGCAGACTCAACATGACAAATTGCTCGAACACGTCACAAAGCCCTTGAGCAGCAGTGCACATGCTGTTTGAGAAATGCGGCCTTAGTACGAGGATTTTTCCAGCACCCTTTCCTGAACGCAGTGGAACTAAAGTCTCATACCGGGTATCAGTTTTCAGTTTCCAGCTCCCTATAATCGAACAAATTGCTTTGAATCAGATTTACTTGCACGGTCTGTTCTTTGTTATATGGGTTCAGAGTGATTACGGGATCATGCCTGAGCTTTGCCTCAAATGATGACAAACTACATGGATTCTCCGACTAATGTGAGCTCCCCTCGGCCAGGTTTATGTTTCTATATTTCTGGCACGCTGCCGTATGAGGAGCCGTGCCGCAGACTGGTTCAGGTCATAAAAGAAAGATGAGGAAGTTTGTGTTATGGCACAAAAAAAACTTAATGATGAACAGCTTCGACCTGCGTGAGACAAATTCTTTTGAGAAATGACTTTTCGGGATTCATTGAGCTCTCGCTGGCTCCAAGAGGCCACGATTGTTTTTCATTATAAAATCATTCGGAAAGAGTTTCTCAGCCAAGCTGTAAAGTTATTAATTGGCCACTTGCTGCCTGTTAATAATCAGTTGACTAAATTTCCTTAAAGAAAAAGCCTTAATGTGGGATTATTTGTCAAAATGCATATGAACTCGCACTTAATCTAATATGATCTACACGGGAGGGCACATTTACACACATTAGATGCTGATGCATGAAAACAGACACACACACACCAGCCCAGCCGCCAGAATGGAATAGAAATCAGCATTTTTTCACTTTTGTGTAAACCACAGATATGTTCAAGTGTGTACGTTTCTGCAACACATGTCATTTTCAGCCATTTTAGTGGCGACAGAATTGGGTACATCTCCTCGCAAATAAATACCGTAAGCTGAGACAACATAAAAAGCAAATTTGTACCTTAAGAATACGCGCATTGCCGACATTTATTAGAGCATTTTGGTTGCATGCGCTCCGTCTGAAGGAGAGAATCTTGAGTGCAGACTGATAGCAATTTGTAAGGAGACGCCGGCCGACAGACCTACTTTTCGAGCCCAGCCTGTTACGTCAGGAAAAGCTTTCTGTCATTTCATTTTGTTTCATCAGAACTTCAGAGGGGTAAACATTTCACTAAATAAGCTCTATTTCATATCATATTTCTTTATTCAAAAAAGAATTGCTTCCTGTCATGTAGTCAGACACGATGCATGTTCAAACACGACACAGCGAAAAAAGACAACTGCGCTCCCCTTAATATTTCCTCTCTTGGGGATTTAATTTCTTTCAGCTTCACTGACTCTTTTTTTTGTTGTTCTTCCCTTTGCTTGCCATCACTGATTTGGCACAAAGTTGGACGGTAATTGAGGCGTGGCGGCAAATTCAGCGTGAAGTTTCTGGCTTTATCAATGCCTGTCATTTGAGAAATGGCAATCATCGTCTGCGCCGTCCAATAACAACTCCTCGGGCGTGTAAATCAAATGAAGAACGAACGATGAAGGCGAAGAAACAACAACAACGGCGCACAAACTCCGCGGATCCTGCAAGTGATCCCGATTGATTCATCAGAACAGGTTCCTCCTTGCCATGGGGAGACCTCTGTAACAATGTATGCGCAGTAAAAACTGTGCAACGCAATAACAAAAGTGCCCTGAGTTTCTGTTCGATAGACATTCCCATGGTTTCAGCTGTCCCAGGTGCCTGCCAGGAAGTACCTGGCCCATAGCAACAGACAGCCACTTCCTCGCAGGACCAGGTGATTGACAAAGACAACCTCTTCTGCCAAGCACTCGGGGTTAAAAGTGCCATTTCCCATACTGAACAAAAGGCAGGGAACCGTATCAATTTCGGTTTTAATAGGCACCCTCTGTGCTCAAGGTTAATAAGCAGAGTCAGCAGCAACACACAAAAGAGTGTGTATCTTGCAGGGAGATGAAGAAAAAAAAAAAATGCATTTTACGATTGCGGCTTTTTAATCTAAGGCCAGCGTGATGTCAGCCGTCGGCAGATTTACACTTGGATAATGACAGCACGGTTTACATGGAGGTGAGTAAATCATGCTCTGCAGCTATCGTACATATCTCGACAGGGAACAGGACATGATTGTGGAGTGACATGCATCGGAAGTGAGGGAACGCGTTCAAGAAGGGAAAAAAAAAGAAAAAAGTACGCAGACGCGACAGACAACCCAACCCTGGGATTGTGGGCCGCCTTGTGATGTAAACAGCTGCGTGTTATCCAGCTTACAGCAATGAGACGTGACCAAGCCTCCCACCCCGGTGCATCATCTCCCCGGGATCACTCCGAGAGGGAGGGGGGGGGGGATACCATCAGACGGCAGCGATAGCATCGGATGCAGGCCCCCAAACATCCCTCCTCAGACAATATCGCTAATTTGTCCCTCTTCTCTCTCTCCCTCTCTCACTTCTTCGGAGTTCCACTTAGAGTGCGTAAGCTTTTGTTTTGTCAAGCGGAGACAGCGAGACAGATTCCTTGTCAAAACTCTTTTCCTTCAGGCCTCTTCACTTCCAATCTGTTGACTCCACTCAGCTGTAAGGATCTCTGTGTGTGTATGTGTGTGTGTGTGTGTGTGTGCATGACCAAACATAAGCCCCGCTGCACATTTCCTTTGCAGTAGCTGTTGAGCTCATCAGGTCCTGAAGGAGACGGCTCCTCTGACAGGTGTCGTTAAAGTATGAGTAAGTGTATCTGTGCGCAGGGACGCTCACGGGCTCGCAGTTGCCTATTATTAAAGAAAACATTCAGTGGTCGCCATAGCGATGGCTGCTGGGAGTGCTGACAGGCCCGTGTCAGAGCGGAGTTTCCACCCCGGATCACTCCATCTCTCCACCCTTCTTCACATTGCTTTTGTCAAAACCACCGAGGCATTCTCTAATACCACTTTCCTTCGCTCTCATCTCCTCTCCTAACTCTGCGTGTCTTTTCGTTTCTTATTATTTTCACAGCACTCCCCTCGGTCCACATCGAGGTTATTATAGTTTACTAGAGATAAACTGAAATATGGTATGAAGAAACATTTTAATTGTCTGAAGTGAAAACAAAAACTAGATGTGTTTATTGAGACTGTCTACATCAGTGGTTCCCCAAAGTGGGCATCGAGGGCCCCCGGCGGTCGTTGACAGGGTTCCACGGGGTCCCCAGCAAAAAGGGTCATTATGCACTCTCACTAATTCCATCCAGTCCCTGGTTTCATAAACTTTTAGTAATAAGAAAACGCAAAATTCCTTTAAGATGGCGAACCCTTGGACCAAATCTTATCAAATGGGAGTCACATCTTTGGCAGTTCCTGGATCCTTGACACAAAAAGTTTGAGATCCACAGGTCTGCATGACTGTGCGTAATGTGCATTCACAAAGTCTTGTGTTATGCTTTGAGTATTACCTCAAAATACAAAATACGAAAAAACACACACAAAAAAATAACTTGTAACTTTGAAGAAGAAATTCAAACTCAAAATGTTAATATTTACAATATTAATGAGGCAATACAAACTCAGAAATATATTTTTTTCCATAACTGAATAAACAGGATCTCAGAGGAAAATAACACTGTGTGAAGCTAGAAAGGTGGCAGGGTCCGCCACATATAAACACAGTAAAACAGTATGTTGTCCTTTAACATCAGCTTGTTAATACATGAAAAGAGATAATTTGTTTTTTCAGTTTGTTACATAAAAATATTTCTCTTATGATTAATATGTATTCCAAAAAAACTACATATTGCAATTTTAAAACAAAATAAAAATAAAAACTACTAAATAACAATAATAATAAACTCTGGTCCACAGGCTCTCCTTGACAGCCACCCGGTTTTTGCATACATACACACTCTGACACACACTATTAGTTCTTGAGAGACAGGCAGCAGCAGGCAGAGCTGCCTCAGTTTTCACACTTCACCTCAGGCTACCGCTGCGTCTTCCCGAGGCGTAATCCTTCATATTTACCATACAGTCCCATTATTTCACACTAAACAAAGCTGTCATCTCCATATCTGTCTCCACACGTCAGAAACAACAGAAACAAGTTTGTGCCTGAAAGTAACAAAGCTGTACGACTGCACTCACGGGTCTGGATTTGTGGGGGACACTTTAAAGCAGCTATTTGCTGTATGCGAGAGTTCACGAGGCAGTAAGGAGCGCATACGTTGCAGAGTTAAGCCGGCAGGTATGGCCGCCGCATTCAAGCTGTCAGTCACCGTAATGTTCATTATGTGCGGGCAAATAACGGTGGCTAAAGATACTTCAGTGTGAGTGTGGCACAAAGTAGCACACATCCGTTCATGCGTCTCACCCTCCCGAGCACACTTTACTGGGCACAAGCTGTCAGCTTATGTGTTCTGCATGACTCAGATTTTCTGATTAGTGGCCTGTTTGCATAGATACAGCACAACAAGAAAACGGACGGGGCTGAGGAATAACTAATGGCATGCTCGGATGAAAGGAATGATTTAGCAGGAGGTTCAAAGTACGGTCAGCGACACGTACCTTTGACTTGTGACATCTGTGATGTATGTTTGTGAGGCTGCGTGTATGTGAGAGGGGTGAGAATGTATTGGTCAGCACGAATACGTGAACATCTCGAGGATTTTCACTCTTTCGTTCCCTGCAACTCACAAATGTATTTATACGTCGCGGACGGTTAATCGCACCTGGTTTAATGATTTGAATTTGGCTTTCCTACGTATTTCCTAATTCAAATGATTAAATGGAAATAGGAGTTTGGACGCAGGAAAGGATTCGGTCAACGCACGTCAGTCCACATATGAGCCCTGTAATATGTTGGCAGGCCGCTCCGTGTTTTCCCTGCATTCTTTGATTGTCCGCAATTGCCAGATCTTTGAAAAAGAATATGCAGGATAACATGATAGATAAATGGAGCATGCATGTATGTTGTGGTACGAGTTTAATCTACCATCAAATTGTTTGCCTGGTGTTCCCTCTTGCATGAT
>CAEMYA010000126.1:243743-254067 GCA_903131615.1 Diplodus sargus
TTTGATAAGATGTTACATCAGCAAACGCCGTGCATAGAAAACGCACAGGGAATGCTATACATCTCGGTGACCTCAGTCTTAACACAGAACTACAGCATGTCACGGTGCCAAGCAGCCAGATCCCACCCCACAGCTGCATCGCTACAGCTTTTGGGCCTGCTTTGGAGGCACACACACACACATTGACATTGCGCACGGGGAAATACACCCTCCTTCCCCCCCCAAAAAAAAAGAATATAATTTAATCATTGCAAGAGGAACGTCTCTATTCCAACACGATGAGGTCATCCCCTTCATCTTTTTATGCCTTTCCTACCCAGGGCTGTATCACTTCATCTTAAATGTTTGATGAATCCACTGGGTGTTTATCTCTCCTTGCCTTTTGTTGCTGCCTGGCGGGGTCCGCCGCAGCCTGCCTGACATCATCCGATCGTGAAGGCTGATTTGTTTTTGTTGTAGTGTCTCTATCGGCAGTCATCTTATTCAGCTACTGTTTGCTTTTCAACCCACACGGAGACAAGGCTCTTGTCAACACTCAAACATGACATCATGAGTGAGAGGCAGCTCGTCAGGACGTGAATTGCTGGTGAGGTACGCCCGTAAGAGTGGCAGAGATACGGAGGTAGAGCACACAGTAGGACATGAGTGATGTGGAAATGAAGCACAAGGTCCCTTTTAAAGCCATGTCCTGTGGCGAGCAAGGTAGAGGCCTCTGTCATCTCTTTCACAACAAGGACACATCTTTAACTCTGAACAAATAAAAAGATATGCCCAATCATGGAAACCACACAAAATGACGCGTTAAAGTTATTTTAAGCAGCAGCTTTACAGAAATGTTTGTACAGGTGGGTACAAGAAAGAATCTGAATCAAATGTGACTGAAAAAAATGTATGACATAAATTGTCTGGAGGGTTTCTTATCTGCACATTTCAATCACGGTGTTGCGCTGTCTGAGTTGATTAGTGAGTGATGACTGACTGCGTGGGTGACTAACACGGAACATGAAAAACAAGTATCGTTACCTGCCTGTCACTGAGAGTCCTGCTTAAAAAAAACAGACAAAAAAAAAAAACAATAAAGGACTTCCGTTCACACACCTTTGGCAAACATCCATTCGTTTCACAAGAAGTGTTTGGTTATGGAGGCTCCCTGGCGATAGGCGAAAGAGAAACAGTATTGAATTTGTAAAAAAAAAAAAAAAAAAAAGGAGATCTTGTTAGTCAACGTGTGCGTGCGTGTGTCATGCTCATTGTCGTGCAGGTGCCGGGCAGTAAAGCGAGGGGGGGAGGAGGTAGGGTGCTGCCTGGTGTTGCGTTGCGAGGAGGCAGTGGGTGGTAGGGGTGGAAGTGCAGTGGAGATAATCCCCGGCTTTTGCCCTAAGTCCTGTGCACGCTGGGCAGATCAGGGACTGAGGGAGGAGTGGTGCTACCCCGTGGCAGTCACCCAGCCCCGAGCCTTCCACCTGACCATCCTGGCAGCCCTGCAGCCCGCGGGCCCCCCCCGAGACTCGGCCTTCATCTTCGATCAGGAGCTGCTGAACAGTTACGGCTAAGTCTGGCTGAACAGACTTTGAGCCCGCTTGTTGGCGTGACTGTGTCCTGAACTGCCCCTGTCCACTCAGCATTAGCATGCTCTAAATTCCAGAGAGATTTCTTGATCACCTCCAACACTTCACACCAGTCGCAAACAAGCATCTTGAGGCATTTAATAACAGCTATTGCTACTGAGCGAGGGTGAAGTGTCTTGTGTATCAATATGCCGGACAGAGCGGGTCAGTGGGTTAATGTGTTCAGTATGGCTATCGGTTGGCCCTGGGGAGAGATGAAGTTGAGAGGTTAACCCGGGGGTCAAAAGGTGAGTTAACCCCAGAGCACCACTCCGGGCCGAGCCCCGATTCAGCTGGACACCCTGAGGAGAGACCCCCTTCAACCCACACATCACCCGGCATGCAGTTGGGAGCACCAGCTGTTAAAAAAGAAGCAACGGAGGCAGGGAGAGGGAGGGAGCTCAGCTGACAGGATGTGCTCCAGTCCCCAGACACTCTTTCACTCCCATCCACCCGTCCCACACTCCGTGTTTGTTATCAATCACTTTCTGTGCTGGTTCAGAACTATTTCCCCCATAACAGTAAAGTTTTAACATTTTTCTGTCGTCTCAACCGGCTATAAATAATGCCTTTAAATGCCTTTAAATGACACCAATTTCTGAAGAAGTTCTGGATGTGAAACCGAAAAAAACATTGTGGTGTTTCACTTAATTGATCCCCCACCCCCCAGTGGCAATAAACCGTAGCTCTTCCTCAGCCGGTCATAACCTCTCTGTAACCCCGCCACCACCGCTGTCATTATGGCCATCACTTGAGCTCTAATCATGTGAGATGCGAAGCTTGGCTCCAGCTGTGAAGCCGCAGCATCACACCCATTGTCCATCGGCCTCGCTCAGCGACTCCGGCATGCCCTGGTTGTAAACACATAAACAAGAGCAGAGCACATTGCTATGCTGGAGGGATTCTTTAGATAGCTGAGCTGAACGTTCCCCTTTCTACACCACAAAGTCATTGTCACTTCCCTACTGTCTACTATACCAAATAAGTCCCTGTCTTGCTTTCCCTCTCTCAGGGGATTTCCCAGGTGCTCCAGAGGGTGAAATGTAAGACTATTGTAGCAAAACAGGAAGAACTTGACCGAGGGGCATTTAATAATTCTTAGTATATGTCATGTATGAGTACAGCAGTGTGATCAGATTGGATATTATGGGGCTTTCCATACACATGTGTTTACTTGGCCTGACTCGGTTTGACTCAGCAGAGCAGGGATTTGCACCTCTATCACAACAGGGCTGCTTTGCTTGAAGGTGTGCCTTTAACTCACGATGCTATCGTCTTGAGCTGATAACGTTTATAATCAGCAGGCTGATCCATTGCTGTGACTATTGGCTGTAAATACTCCCCCCCCCCGCAGTATTACTGAAGAATCAGCGCTTACAACGCTTTGCTAATTTTGTAATAAACACAATTAATTTCCAATAAATTATTCATGATAAAAGACCTTAACTAAACCTGACATAACGTAATTGTGTTAAGTTGCTACACTGCAGTTGTGTGAATCACCTCAAATGGTTGCAAGATCGTTGGACTACCGGTACCAGTGCAGTACCCAATGTTGCTAACACTGGCTAGCTAGCCTTAATGTTGCTAATGCTAGTGTTAATGTGTTAAAAACAAAACAAGGTTTGAGTCCTTTTAAGTCCTGCTACGTCTCTTTTAGACAATGGAGTCGAAAATGAAACAAACGGCGCTAATGCTAGCTAGCCATCAGTAGGGTCAGTACAGTCTGCGGGCGCGTTCTGTAGAACAAGAACACTGACTTTTTTTTCTTCTCAAGCTGATGACTACCAAGACTCGTGACTACTGATGAAACACAGATACCATGTGATACCATTATACTACTGGTTGACCAGTTGAAACTGGAACCAACCAGATAACCAGAACACTCATTTTTGACCCAACAGCATTTTTACAATTTTGTAAAAAAAAAAAGAAAAAAGATTTGCCATCATATTCATGTTTTTAAGTAAAATAGCGTCTTTTATTCTGCACCTTTCTACTAGCTCTGTAGAGGTGTTATTATAAAAAAAAATTATTTGTCTACCACTTCTGAAACAGCTGTAAATGATGATGGTAAAATATAGCAGATGTCTGAAAGTACAAACAAGGACACAGGAAAGACTTCAAACCACAGAAATTCAGTTCGGAGCTACAAAAGTACAGAGTGCTTAGAGGCGGCTAAGAAATGTTTTTGGGCTGAACCTGGAGATAATCCATTGCAAATTTGCACAACTTGGCACCATTAAAGTAGCAATGGTGACGCCAATCGGTGCGGCATGGTCTGACTCAGCACTGCCAAAAGTGCCAGTGGTAAAGCCCAATGAGTTAGGTATCTTGGGTGTACTCTTAAAGCAACAATATGTAAAAAAAAAAAAAAAAATGGTACCATTAAAACGACCTTGAAGATGTTATTTTAAGGTGAACAAAAATTACGTAATGTTCCTTAAAAGACATGTACAAAGGGTGTACAGTGATGGGATCATTTGATCCGAGTATGCTGATTTCTCACAGAAAAATGAAAGAACCTCCATCTTAGAGACCACACTTTTGTGACTTCTAATTATTGATATTTGCGTTCTGTCCCATGAGAAACTGTGCCTGACCCTCACAGGTGCCTAATTACACTCACCTGCAAAGACGACAGCGTCATTCAAACTGCATCGGGTGTAGCTGGGACCGCCTGCTGATGGCCGTTCTCAGGAGGATTCAACGTGGGAAATGCTTTTTCATCCACCTGTGAGCACAATGCAACTTTTCTAATTCATGGAAAGAGTTTAGCCATGCGGGCATTTGCCAAGCAGTCATATTAAAACACACCTGACAGAAGCGTGCAAACAAGCAACAGAATGCTCAATTAGTAGTTCCTGCATTGTCTCAAGCTGAACAGTGTACACAATCAACAGCCAGCGCAGGCAGCAATTTTGGCACGAGATTTTCAGAAGAGGCTGGGAGGAACACAGCCCCTGCTCCTGCTCTCTCACACACAAACATGTCCCCAGAGAGAGGACACATGGAGCCAACTGCTGGAAAATCTTGCACAGTCTCGACTTAGTCACATCAGGCGCCCACCCTAAAACCCCACTCACTGTCAGCGATTGATGTGTGCTCCCCACAGGCCGCAGAAAATCAAAACGTGCCTCAGCATATGAGCGTGTCACACAAAACATCCATATTCAGAGGCGCTGGCCTTTTGGACTGAAAAAAAAGGAGGGTTCAAGTGCTCCACTTTGCCTGATCAGATTGCATTATGTGTCGTATGTTGCCACTGACAGACGCCGCTGCTGCACTCTACTCCAGAGCTCTCGGTGACTGGAGAACGGCCAGCGCAATGTAATTCTTCATCCAAATAAAATTCCATTAAATGAGTGAATTCATGTTTATTTCTGAGCACACTGAAAGTAAACTCTTGGGAGAAGCTCAGCTCAATTACTGTGTTGTTTTAGCAAATGGACTTGCTGAGCCGTGTCCAGGCACTTTTCGAGCTGCTAAAATTCTAGAAATACTCAACAGATGTTTTGAAAAAGTCCATTAAATGATCTTTGAAATTAGCATCATCATTTGTTGGACATTAAAGTGCCACTATTGAAGAAGTAACTGATATGAAATCCTTCCTGCTTATTCCTTCTAGGTGACCATTTGGGACCATCAGCCCCAAGCCTCTGATAAGCCAGTCATTTCAATCAACTCAAATTAAATGATTGGACGGTCTTCTTGTCTAACTACGTACTGACCTAGCCGAGCGGACATGCTGTTTACCTACTATACTTGTGAGTACCGTCATTGACATCACGCATTCCCTAGCCCCATACCCTAAACTTAACCATAACCTAATTTTAAATTAACTCCTAAAACCAAGTCTTAACCTTCAAACAGCCATTTGAAATGGTTTAGGGTTTAGGGTGTGAGGACATTTCCAAAAAAGTCCTCACTTTTTGGTTAAAAACCTGGTCCTGTCATCATTATGTACCAATTATGAATTACATTATTTGCCAGAGACTCACAATAACTACAACCTTCACTCTAAAATGTAACAATTTACTCTATTGGAACTTGTGTTTTTTTCCACATAAGTAAAGCAGGTCCCCACATTGTCACTGTGCAATCAGATGTATGTCCCCACAATGCAACACCCACACAAACACACACACACACACACCCCTGGCCATGCATTCATTGCACATAAGAGGAGTACTTTATGAAACAAAGTGAGCTAGTCACACAAGAAGGGCAGAGAAAGCGCAGCCAGAATTCCCCAGTAACACACTGATTATGATAATGTTAGGTGTTTTCTAACATGCGAGTGAGTCATGAGCTAGATGGATAAGTTAAAGTGACCATGATGCACTGTGCTCACAGTTCACAGCCCCTGAGCTGAAGTACAAGCCACAACTCAGTTAGCAAAAGCTTGTAGTCAGGCGTTGTGCGTTAGTGTGCTTTGGGGCTATGGCTTTGGAGGGAGGCCTGATCGCAGGTGGTGGGATATTATGGTTGGATAATTTGAAAATGTTGCTGGCTCTTGCTGGTTTCCTCAAATTCACCAAACCGTGCATTAAAGGTACCCTGTGGGTGGTTTTATTTCAACTAAATAATGTGTGACTGTGATAATTATGTAACATGTGCCCCAAAATGGATTAAACGTGATATACTCTGCGGAATTAAGAATGGTGTTGACCCCGGAGCTTTCGAAGAAGTTGGAAGAGTTTTGAGTTTCTTGTGAGGACAAGAACATTCTGGGGCCTGCTGATAAGATCACACAACGTCAACTTTCTGGGCTACGTTTCAAGCAGGATGAACAGGAAGACAAAGCGGCCTTTGAAATACAAACACGAGCGAAGAAAAACCCTGAGTCTGCAGTATTTTGATCATCCTCCGTTTCAAGATAAAAAAGCGGGGCCTAATTTTGTCTCGGATTCCTCCGATTTCTTCCTGGACAGGAAGCTGGATGTAACCCTTACCCGCTTTGGTATCATTGTCAGCTATTCAAAGCCTAAATATAAACTATATAAAATCTGACCAGAGTCAGAGCTGTATTTGTGTGGCTGCTGGAACATTTGGCCTCACGGGTGGACTGAATGTGCGCCATGGTCCCCGGCAGAAGGTGGGAAAGGAGTAGATGGTGTCGATTCTTTTGTCCATATCTTTGTTATGTCCTTGGCAGTGTGCAAATATGGGTGTCCAGTTGTTATCCTGGTGTAGCGCAGCGGCACCTGAATAAGACGAGTGTGTCGGTGCTGAGGGCCTCACTGGCTGTGTAAACAGGGCCTGAGAGTTGATGGCTATCGACCATCCCAGGCCCAGGAATGACAGCTCTTATCTGTGACTGAGATTGGTTATGTGAGATACATGACTACGTGTGTGAATGTGTGTGTATGTGTGTGTGTGTGTGTGTGTCAATACCAGTATGTTCAATTTCTGGGGGGCAACGGGTTTAGACCAAGTGCAAACCCCACCATGATGTTGCCCAATGGATAAAACATTTTGAGGTCTTGAGTTTCGTATTGTGGCGCCATCAACCGCATTTAGATAAGAGGGATGATACTGATTGGATGTGACTGAGAACCGAGGCCAATAGGTAGCCACGCCCTGAAGTTGACTTATCGTCTATTTAACTTTAGATGGGTCCATAATTTACAAGATGAACATCAGAGCATCAGGGTTTGGGATACATTATTTCCTGTAGGTTGTATCCTCATGTGTCATGTGACTCTTTCCACTTCCTTTAACTTTCCTCTGTTTGGCCTTCCTGTTTGCCTGTGTTCCATAACTTAATCACCCGTATTATTAAATTCTGTGCTTTCTTCTGTGTTTTTACCTGCTTTGGCGTTGTTGTCCTCTTGCTGTCACGGTTTATACTTAGTTTAGCTTTTGGTTTATGACAGGGTTTCATTTTCATTTTCCTCTTGAATTCATCCTGTTTTGCAGCCAGACTTTTTTGACTTCCTTTTTATTCTGGATCACAGCCTTATTTAATAAATCTTGTGTCTTGTTTTGGGGTTGTTTTCTGATGCACTCAACAAGAAGTAATGTCATTTTCTCATTAGCTTTCATACAATCAAACATATTTATGAAGCAAGGGGAGAAGCAAGTTTAAGTCACTTCCACACTGACTTAACTTTAAAGACCCGGATGCTTTGTGCATATTTTATAAGTCAATGGTTCAGACTTCGAGCAGGAGCAACATCCACACCGCACACAATGCCACTGCATGAGTGACAGGGCACCGCCATCTTGTTTTATGCCATCGCTGTGATAAATGGTCGTGTGAGCTCTCGTTGTTCCACACCCCGCTGCCAACTCTACACATCAGGAAACGAAATTCATGTGCTGCGTGTAAAAAGGAACTTTGTGTGTGTGGGTCAAGGGTCACTCCTCTCTCTGAACAGAGGGTTCCTGCAGTGTGGGCGGCAGAAAAACTTTCAAGACCAAAATAATGAGATCGTGATACAGAGCGTAATCACGCCTTTCACAGTAACTGTGCGGGGGTTTTCCCTATCAGGTGCAGCACCGAGCTGTTCTGGGCAACACCTAAGTAGACTGAATGATGTAACAGCATCACATTTAAGTCCTCGGTAAGGCTTTTATCCTTCAGGTTTTGGGCTAATGTGCATTTATTATCTGCTTGTCCAACTTTTATGCACACAGATATGGTAACAATAATCGGAAAATTATGCGTTTTCTTTTTTTTTTTAAACTAAAAAACATCAACCGTCCTCCTCTGCCAACTACATGAACTCAAGTCTCCCACAAATCTTTGGAAAACTCTGACGTACATAGGACTTCTTTGGATACGCATGATGAATCTGCAGTGGGGTGGCTCCAAAAACAGACTGCTTTTTTAGCAGCAGTTGTAAATATTTTTCTTAAAGGGAACTTTGTTTTTTTGCAGTGTTCAAGGGAGCAGATGTGACCATCCAGAAATACAAGTAAAATGTCAGACCTCGTGCAGGAAGTGCGAAAAATACGCAGCTTTTTAGATCACATAAATGTACAAATCATGACATGTCAGCATTTGATTTTCATATCTGCTTTTTAAGGTTGTTTTTTTTTTCCTGATGCATCACATGATATAATTTAATCTAGTATTTCAAGAAGTGTGTTTTTTCTATAATGCCTGCATGCATACTACACAAATAATGTGGCCAGCTGATTGAGACATCCCCCTGACAGCTTCACTTGAAGACATCATTTGTCGCTGCAGTTGACAGGTTGACACCCCCTGTCTAAATTCACCAGTGGCATAATGAGACATCTCTATCTGTCTGGGTTTCCCAAGGTAAACTCCAGCGCTTCTACCGAAGAGGACAAGTACTGACCTGACCTTTGACTTGACCTTCCTTTCACACACAGAGAAGAAACGAACAACACCGTTTGGGAAAAGCGCACCTCTAAAAATGTTAGTGTCTTCCATATAAATCTGCTACTTCCTCTTTGCCAGTCGCTAAAGGTCAAGCCACTAAAGCTGCTGTGCTGAATCACTCTCTGCTGGAATTTTTTCAGATTTTCGAGTGAAAAAGAAAAAAAAATGGGGGGGAAAGTGAAAAAAAAATAAAATCATGTGTCATAATTTCCCCCGTTGGACAGATCTGGCGCTGCCGGTCGGTGGGCAAAAGTTCAAACGTGGTGTTCAGCGGGCTGGGAGCGACGTTCTCACCAAGCAGGGACAACTCGGGGAGTGTTTGAGGTGGTCTCTCAGACGGAATTCTGAATCCAGGAGTGAAATGGCCTGTCAGCGTTGATATATGACGGAGAGGGGACAGAGGGCCGCGCCATGCCCCTTCGCTCCGCGCAGACTTCCATGCTGAATTCTTCTACCGTCTCACACATCCGTATGATATACTTGCATGCAGAGCGCGTCATTAAGAGGCACACAACAACGCTGCAAGTTTGAGGACTTGCTGCTAATCGGCGCGGACTGTAATCCATTAAAAAGCACTCGCCCACTCATGTGTGACCTAAAACGTAAAAAAAAAAGCAAAATGACTTAATGGTAGATTAAATGTTCATGATCACTGGCCTCCCTGTACAGTTCCTCTGTCTATAAATATTTCTTCTCTTGTAATCACTTCTCCTCCAAAGACCAGACGCGAAGAGGAAGGGAAATGCTGCGCCGAATCAAAATGTGCTTGCTCATAAGGTCAAGCTCACATCATCTTTGCCCGTAATTGAAAGTAAAACCACATCACTCTCCACCTCGCCACCTCTCTCACTCTCATTACAAGCCCCCCCACCCTCCTCCTCCTTTCCACTCCACTCCCTCCCGCCCCAACCCCACCCCCCAAAACTCTCCCACACCCCCTTGCCCCCGCCCCTCGCCTTGCCACTGCCTCTCTGCATTGATGCTAATAATTACCGCTGAATGGATCCGCAGATTCCCATGGATGTCAGCGGAGCCTTTGGCCTGTTCTGTCGCTCCCCTCCTCCTCCTGCGCCTCATCCTCTCCTGCTTCCCGAGTCTCCCCTTCCCCTTCTCAATGGGGATTAAAAGAGAGAGAGAGCGGCGAGGGATGGAGAGGGTGAGAGAAGGGTGCTTTGCCAGAACGAGGGATGGTTTCCCATGCAACTGCCTCATCTGTGTCACCTTGCCAATCAAGGCCGTCACCGCGAATAAACCAGAAACGCTGCAGCGTGTTTATGATTTTTTTTTGGGGGGGGGAGCACATATCCTTAATGTCACTCTCAATTTGCTGCTCTTGGATTGATAAAGTTCTTGCTCGGGC
>CAEMYA010000126.1:265662-284521 GCA_903131615.1 Diplodus sargus
CACACACACACACACACACACACAGACACACACACACACACGTACACACACACACACACAGCTTAATCAGATTTTGCCCCACAAACCTTCTCGTCTTTGTGAGTGTGAGCAAACTCAGCCAGGTCCGGAAACACTGGCTCAAAATGAATATAAACTTACAAGATACAGTAAATATACAGCCGTGAGTGGACTTTATACTGTATACTTAAACAAGTGTGGCTAAGGTCATAAATTCACTTGAATAAGAGCAAAACAAAACAATTTCTTTGTCAAGGAAAATCATAGAGCGCCGTGATAAGCCTCCTTTCAGCAGCGCTCGACTGCTGTTTGGCAGCTCTGCTGTGGAATGAGCACATGTGGAAACGTGTTTATGGTGTGTTTGGCAGGAATGCAAATGATAGATGATTTGAAAATGATTCAAGTCCTATTCATGTTACCAAACACTGATGTGTTAAAGAAGGAAAATCAGTAATTAGCTTCAAATACGCTTTTGTGACAAGCTTAATTACTCTATTTAGCGATTGAGTTAGCTGATAAATAAGCGCACGAATGGTTAAATGAGCACAGCGAGGGTGATTATGCATTTATTATCGTGCTGTTTACTTCTGGTGCTCGATTTCTCTGCGGAGTTCTCCTTCGATGATCAGATTTGAAATAATCCAAGTTTTTTTTTTTTTCTTCGCTTTTTCAATTTAAGCCACAATGTTAAAAAAAATAAATTTAAATTTTTTTTTAGCTGGCTGCCGGTGGACTGGTCGGCTTAATTAAACCCAGACAGTTGGAGGAAGTACAAGTCTTTGTCCCTACAGGATCCCCATTAAGTCTCCACTCTGCTAATCAGAAAGCCCTTCAACTACAACAGCATGTCCCTCTGGCCCAACCAACAACCAAATCTCATTTGTTTTTATAACTTTTTAAGGAAACTTGAATTACTCCTGTATCGCTGCTGCCTCAGTGTTCATCATTATAGAGGCATTTCCTGAATAGATCAGCAGCGTAGCTCATTGTCTGTGCTCCTTTTTGCCCTTGGTGCTATGGAGGTCAGAGGGTGGGAAGTTGTGGGTGGCAGGAAGCTGAGACAGTCGTGCCTACAATGGGGTGTCAGGACTCTGTCAGTCGGCCCAACTCAGGTTCAACTCAAGCGGGTCAGTCTCTCTTCACAGTGACATCTGAGAAGACCAGCGATGGAGACCGGCAGCGAGGGGGGAATGGAGGAGCAAGGGGGACCGCACCCTGGGTTAGATTGGATTGCACTGGATGCTCAGATAAGACGACAGGAAAGGGCAGACTGGGGCAAGGCAGCAGGGGGAAGCTGGCCGGGGCTACTGTTACCCCCAGGAAGAGCTCACTCATCCCTCAGATCACCTGCCACACCTGTGGAGGCCGGGATTCAGTCAGTCACACGATGCAACCAGCCAGGAGTTGGAAATGAATCACCAAAGCCTCGGATTTAAGTGAACCAATGCAGGGTACAATCGATTGTGCCGGTGGATTTACATGTTTTGACCAAAGAGATACTTGTCATCGGTTTCGGTGTAGAACAACAAACACTAACGACTAACAAAGACACTTAAAACATGCTTGTAGTTGAAGTTACATCGTTAGGGTTAACTGTAAGCTCTAACCCCAACCCTTACCCTAACCTGGCCCTTTTATTGCCGTCAAGGACACCACACTGGCATTTGAGGTTCGAAAGGTGGTACAACTTTTACTGCAATATAAGCATTATTATTCATATGTTGTCTGATTCATGTGACCGAACCGCGATTGAAGGCAACGCCAGCAGTTGCTATGCAAAATCCAGCATCTGTATAGAGCTGCAGTGCCACGTGCCAGCAGCATTAGCAAGGCAAGTAGGTTTCAAGTCTCTGCATGTTAATTTCTTATACCTTGCTGCAATACATGAAAACCAAAAGCATTTGCGGTTAAAAACATAAGGGTGTGCAACCGAGGTTTATGTATGTTTCTCAGTTTTAAATCATTTGAAGGACTGTAAGTCAGACAAAAGAAGCAATGGCAGCGTTTGTCAGAATGTTTCGCATTGATATAACCTAAACATCTGATAAATTATTGATTGAAGTTTTTTAAAAGATTACGCCTTGTAAGTGACCGTGCATGGGAATTTCTGTGATGGTGATGTAGGTTGAGACATATGGTCATCCTTACAGCCCACATTACTGACAACACACGCAGATAGACACACACACACACACCAGTAAAATAAACCATTATGTAGTATCTTCATCTGGAGTGCATTTCCTGTCCTCCTGGTTGGCACATGGCCGCTGGTTCCTGTTTTACACCGCTGCATCTCTCTGTTGTTGTTCCCTGCTGCGCAGAAACAACTGTCTTATCGACAGACGAGGGTCAGAACTTTAAGGACGATGACTATGACCTGACATCTGTTCTGGGTGTTCGAAAATCTAAAGCGATGAGATGTTCTCCCCCACATCTGGAAAATCCTACATGGTGGATTATGTTGGTTTAGGATATAGTTTTGACGAGCACAGTTCCCAGTTTTCGCTTTATTCTCTCATCCAAGAAGCCGAGAGGTGCAATCATTAGTGTCACACTGACCCAAAGCTCAATCCGGGAATGGAAATTTACGAGGATAATAATGTTACATCAAACGGCTCCCTAACAAGACAAATTAGACAGCTCAACCCTTCTTGCCTTGGTGAGTATACTGCGGGGAAAAAAAAGCCAATTTGTATATCAGATTTTACAAGGCGAGAGGTGAGGAGGCAGTTCTGTTCAGGAGCAACAGTGTCGATGTTGCCTAAAAATAAAAAATGTCACCCAATGATCCTCTATCACCTTTTTAACCATGCAGAGATATTGACCAGGAGTGGCCAAAGGAGCTGTGAAATGTTAGTTTAAGAATGAAGGTAAACAGTCTCTCCCATGGTGGGCCTGTACCCTACACAGAGTAAGCAGATGTTTCCCATTGTGGTTAAAAGGGAAGGGGATTAAAGTGTAGCGCAGCCGGAGCCACAGCCATACACCCCATGGTGGGATCACAGTCCTCTCGGGTCTTTCAGTACTGCTGATGCAGCCCAGTTGCAAGTGGCTGGTGTGCAGGGGAGACGCCGCGGCCAGATCTATCCGATGGACTACCCAGGGTCCTCTACTGCCTAAATGTGAGGCCGTTCTGTGGGGCTAAAGCGGCAGGCATGTTAACATGTTGACAGAAATGCCTGACTGAGGCTGGCAGACACTCGAACAAACACGGGCGAAGGTAGCGATTATGAAAAGGTGTTGAAACCAAACGGATTTTGCCTTTCAGAGGCCCAATACCGTCGCCATGTAAGCGATCACCTTCAAAACTCACGTTAAAAGGCAGAAAGAGAAAAAAAAAGGTGAAGTTAGAGTTAGACTGAAAACAAAAGCAGAGCGATGGGGTTCAGGTTCATTGGTTTTGGCTGCCAAATATAACGTTTTTCACCCCGGGGCCTCAGGGTCAAATAGGCCACATTCAGGTACCACAGGGGACAGTTAAAGCAGGAGACTGTGACTGTGCAGCCAATTAAAAAGGACACTTTAAAAAGGGAAATACTGCAAGGGACATTGAGGAAGATATGCATAGTGGAGCATATCTGCACTTACCAAAAACTGCCAATTAACCAACACCCCATGAAGCTCAGCTGTGACCGCTTCAGCTGGACTGCTTCCATGTGCAGTGAGTAAAAACACTTTGTGTGCAGCGTAAGAAAAGGGATGAGGAGGGAGGGTCAGAGTCTGCTTGAGGGTTTGAAGGCTGAACTTGATTCGAGCTGATTTTTTTTTTTTCCTTTGAATATGAACCAAGTCATAGAAATTTGCCCTTCGGACTTAAAAAGTTAAAACATTTCTTGTCAACTTCTGACTGGATAGAAATGGCACATAAAATAACAGGGTGCTCTGTAACACTTTTACTGTTTAGGTCCTGGGCCACAATCAATTGTTCTTTCCTATGTAAAACTCTCCTAAAACGACATATATGATGCCGGAGAGTACCATTGACAGGCGCACCAGAGCATAGTTGTGCCACACCTTCGTCATTACATGGTTAACATTGTGAAAGGTGTGACCGTTTGGCTAGGTTTAGGCACCAACAAGGTATCAGAATCATTATCAGTACATCTTCAGTAATGTCACATAAATACATGAGTTAAGTATGTTACATAAGTTAAAATAAGTCAATGCTGACTTAGCCTGGTTGTGTCTGATCAGTCTGTCCATTCTCCATCTTCCATATGCAGACAGCCTTGCTCTTTATGCTACGTCACACGATTCTGCCTTTCTTCCTGTCATAATTACTGTGAAGTCCCCACCTAACAAGAAGCATATGGAACATAATATATGTAAGCTGCTTTAACAGATAAGATATCTGGCTGTTTTTTGAGTGAGGATGGGCGGGTAAAACTATCACCACAGGCTGGAAATGAAAAATGTCAAAGATTCTTGTCTCTTGACTTGGATGTGCCCTAAATTACTTGAAACTCGATTTGCCCCAGCTCATGCTACTTTGCACCACTCGCATGGGATTCTTTCAAGCTTAAGTTATATATATTCCAATAAAGTGTCATTCTTAACCTTTTGGCCTCGGAGCCCACACGCATAAACGGAGATAATTGCATGCCTATGCAATGTATATGTCTGTCAGTCTTGTGACATTGATATATTTGTGGAGTTTGTGGGAGGAACTGGGAAGCGAGGGTTTTTTCTGCGGGGCCTAAGTGTTTGTGCAGATTTGCAGCACTTTCTCACCCACAAAAACATGGTGGCTGAAAGAGTACGGCATGTTAATAAGCATGTGCGCAGCCGTGTTTTGAAACTGGAAACAGATTTATGTAGTGTTCGGGATCAGCTCTTTAAAAGGTCACACTGAACAAGTCAGCTCTGCTCAGTAAACCCTGTTCCCTCCGAGGTCCAGGTGACTCCCGGCCAATAGTTTCACAACACACTGGACAGAAACGTAAGCACCGCTCTTCTCCTCCTTCATGACATCAGTAATTTCCAATTCCAGTGACGCCACGCTGACATTCAGCGTCATTGATTAATTGGTTCCTATAATGCTCTTGGAGTGTTTCCATTTGAATGAAAGAAATGGCACAAATCGCTTCCTGGAGCCCTGGATCGTCAGATCCAAAATACGCCCCCGGCTGCAGGCACCGCCGCAGAGCATGAGCCCTGGCATGAGTTAAATATCAGCCCCAGTGACAGAGTTTTCCTATTGACAGTGATCACAGCGTGACATGGGATGCAGTTAGAGCGGACATCTGTCAAACCTCCTTGATTACAAACATCCCTCAGCGACACATGTGAAACGGCAAACACACTCAAACACACATCGGTGCACAGGCCCCGAAGAAAAAGGCACATGTGTGTACGTTTCGTCTACGCACACAAACCTCCCGATGCAAATGTCAGGGGACTGCAACGGTCGGAAAAAAGGTGGGATGAGGAACACATTAGGCTAATCCATCCCGGGATTATGAGCGGGCAAATCTCGCCAATAATAAACAAATGACTAACATTCCCAGTGTGTGGTTTACAAGCCCCCGGGGGCCGCAGCGAGAACCCAGCAGGGTCTGGATCCAATCCCTGCTGTTTATCAGCGCGAGTAGAAAACGGCCATTTGTGAAACCTCCATGACAATAGCAAGCAGGAGTCCAACCAGTCACTCCTCACACTTAGATTTTCCAGCTCCACGTTCAAACCCTTAATATGCAGACCGATTGTTAGCTGCACGGCTAACTTAGCTAACCAGCTAACGGCAAACTACGGTTAGCAGTTACTCTGCTGATATGCCGCATCACCATTTGTTTGGACTTTAAATTCCCAAACATTCAGGTCTTAAGCTGTGCACCTATAATTTTAGTCCTGAGATAAAATCACAACATACAGTAAGATTATAAAAGCATTGTGGTGCCACAGAGATGCAAATCTTTTTTGTTCGGTACAGACCCCAGCAAAAAAATCACATATTCATCATTTGTTGAATTCTTTTATCGTGAAAAGTGACCATTCCAACAGAAATCATGACTCATATCACATATGCAATATCGGTTAATATAATCACAATATAATATAATATAAATTATCTAGTATAGTTATATAGACATCACATGTTGTAAATATGGAGGACATGCGCTGGTTCAACTGCATAATATTCTTTGCCTTGGTTTAAAAAAAATGCCCTTCTGAAGGCATATCATTCTTTCAAAGTAAATGTTGACTTTGCAATCTATTATATGGTGACATGCAGTGTAACATAACCCGAGCAGTGATTCAGAAGTGATTAAAGCAGTGCTGAATGTATTATTTCACCAAACTTAGTTGACAGGAACTTCACTCGGTCACACCCCTCAGATAAAGTACTTCTTCATGCATCTGTTTTGAAACTGTAGCGGACATTAAACTGTAAAATGTCAAAATCTGGTTACTCTTGTTTATAGGAACAAAAGGATTATCTGGTGCTTTCAAGAGATGATGCTTTGGCTTAATTCAATATCACCCGCCTTGTCCTGACAAGCATCTGTGTCTTCATTACGAGTGTTCTGTTAACTCGATACAAGGGACAAGTCTGTAATGCAAATACACTTTCAAGGCGATAAGACTCATTTTAAGCGCTAGTGTGTCAAGACCAAAACATCTTATTAAAGGGAGATTGACTGTAAGTGAGATAATATTTAATATTCATTCATGTCAGGTGGATGGTGAAATGGTGGTGCACTGGCAGGTGAACGTGGCTTTCAATTCAAAAGTAAACCTATTCGGATGTGGGTTCAAGTCCAGTTGTGGACATAGGCTGGCCCTTTTTGGAGAGGTTTTTGCTGAGATTCTGCAAAAATTCTGAATGCAAATTTCATTAAATTAAGAAAAATGTGCTTATATTTACTGTATTTCGCCTGTTACTGTGCTGGAGCAAGTCTGAACTAGGTCATTTGCAACTCTTTTTTTTTTATTTAGATCATTTTGCTTCATTAAAGAATATTTCCCTAATTGTATTGCTTTTTTTCTTGTTTTTAAGAGTTGACTTCCTGCACAGTCATACACTCAGATTTATATCCGGGGCCTCTGCATGTTCCAATATGACAAATCTTGCTAATCATACCGACTTATGTAACACACCAGGGAAACAGCCACGCACAAGAACTGCACCAGACTTATGACACTAAATGAATTGGAGGTGTGAGCGGGAGTTCAGATGTCTGCGATGACGCTACAAAGTCCTCGCGGAACAGCAGGTCGGCATGAGACGGACAGCAGCGCACCTGTTCAGCGCTGTTGACAAAATATTGATTGCTTGCGCCGGCGTCGCCATGGTGATTATTGCTGAGGAATGTTGGACTGATAAACTAATGGGCCATAAATTCCCCCTAAGTGGTAACAGAGTTTGTTAATTAGCAGCGCGAGATGAGACCGAGATCAAAGGTGAGGCGGTGAAAGCAGGTTAAAGTGTTTCTGCTCGCAGGAAACAGTGGGAGAGGAGAAAGGAAAAGAATGTTTGCCTCCACCCTTCTCGCAGCTCTTTCCGCTGATCCGACATCAGATGAGATGATCCACCGAGTCTTAACTTGGGTGGATGTTCCATAGCCTT
This sequence comes from Diplodus sargus, assembly GCA_903131615.1. Classification (NCBI taxonomy): domain Eukaryota; kingdom Metazoa; phylum Chordata; class Actinopteri; order Spariformes; family Sparidae; genus Diplodus; species Diplodus sargus. The sequence goes on from CAEMYA010000126.1 coordinate 273,248, forward strand.
AATCTCACTCGGTACTATGGGTGTGTGCGTGTTTGTGGGTGTGCTGAGAAGTAAAGTCTTCCCTCAGCTCTAATCCACCTATTTTGTCTCGGTCCGCTGTTCGGATTCAAGGTGGAAAAGTGCCGCGACGGTAACGTTTTGCCTTCTCAGTCCCGTCGGGGCCCTCAGCGCTGTACCTGCTGGGCCCGGAGACTCACCCACCGTGGCTTTAACCCTGTCCCCAAAGCATGTCCCTGGCCCCGCACAAAAGCCATCTGGGGTGCGGCTGAGAGCTTTAGCAACAAAATAACTCTTTCAGTCTGCGCTCTGCATGGTTCTGACTGCAGGGCGTTGAGGTCGCCAATACCAAGACTCTTACTGGACCACCTCCTCCTCCTCCTCCTCCTCCACCCCTCTAATCCTGGCCTACATGACTGACTCCAACTGAAAGCACCACACGCCAGAGGTGGGAGCCAAAAGCACTGTGAGATTCAAAAAAGACCACCTGCTCATCAAACTAAATTGCACTCACTGAAGGCAATAGGGGGAACATAGGGAATGAAAAGGAGGGGCGCAAGAGGGAAAAAAAAAAAATAAGTTCGAATAAAAAGAAAGAGTCACTGCTCTCCCCCTGTGATCTTGGCAGACAAAAGAACAAATTACATTTCTGCGTCATGGCACCCGCGGGTCAGAATCGGCATAGGGTCCCCTCTCAGCGCTGTTTGTGCGCGAGCATGTCGATATTAGGTTCCATCAGTTCCCACAAGAGAGCCAGAGAGGTGCACCGGCCGTCCTCTCAGCCTTTCATCTTGGCTTCTTTTGTATTCTGCAACACTCGTGTCTGTTGTCGCAGAATTGACTGTTATTATTCCAAACAGCATTATCTTTATTAATGCCACAGGTCTCAGGACTGTGCACTCTCCCCCGCGAGCCGGGTCTGGAAAGAGCTGCAACCAATCTCCCTAGATAAAAGCTCAGCGGAGAGCCGTATGCAAGCCAGACAGCTCGGACAGGCCTTCATCCTCCCTCCTCGTTCTCAGAGAGAGAGAGAGAGAGAGAGAGAGAGAGAGAGGTACAGGCCCCTACAAAGACTAAGATATGGCTTTAATCTTGGCACTTTCAGCCAGACAGAAAACATTTGAACAGAGAGCAGCTCTCTACGAGGCTATCAGAAGTCACTTCAGGTTTGTTAGGCACAAGTCAGAACAAACAAATTGTATCATCAGTAAATACGTTTGATTATAGTTTAAAATTGGCCAAAAGAAAAGTTTTGAAAAGGCTGAAAATGGACGGAAAAGTTTGTGGAGTCCGCTGCTGCTCGTGTTGTTGGTGGATCGGCTGGAGCGGCGGCCGCTTCCCGACGCCGGCCATGCGTGACGAGTTATTTTAAAGGTGGTGTGGAGAGCTGACGTGTGGCCAGGCCGGAGCAGGGCAGCGGCTGGGCTTAGTGCCTCAAGCCCCCTCGCTCCAGTGGTCACACAGCATCAGCTCCCGGCCCGAGCCCGGACACTGATTTATGGGACAGGGGGATTACCATCAAACCAGCCGTGAGGACCACCCAGATGGTGGCACAGGACGCCGGCCGCACGAACACACGCAGGCACACATGCACGCAAGTTCAAATACACTCGCACATCCACGCACGGGCCTCTTTTAAGGCATCTCTCCACAGAAACCCAAACTAAAAACAAACTTACGGCTGCTGTTCAAGGTGTTGAATATTAAAGTTTAATACTTTCTGGAAATAACCGAACATGAAAAGCTGCACACGCCATTTGTAACAGCTCTGTTAAACACTCAAGTGCAGTGGGGGGGGGATTAGTTTGCTGAGGCTTCCTCATTACCACAAGGCTTTGTTCAAAAGTGTCTACAGGATGGGCTTGTTTAGAGGTAGTTCCACTCAATCATGCCATACAATTTCTTCTTTTTTCATGCTAACCAGTTAGCCCCCGCTGTCTGTTCTCATAATACCACTCCCAGCTCCCAGTTCGAAACCACTAGCTGCACAGCTAACCGAGCTAAAGGCAGCTACAGGTGGTGCTTACTCAGGTGATATGCCTCCCCTGATTTGTTTAGAGCTCAAGCAGTGGCCACATCTTACTTACTTCACCTTAAAAGCAAGTCATCACCTCGTTACCTCGTCACCGTTTGGTAGTGCACAAAACATTTCTGAAACAGTGTTCCACCATACATGGGGACGTAAAAAAATTAATAAAAAAAAACTGATCCATACAGCTTGTGCTTCAAAATGCAAGTCTGCGGAATCCAGAGATCGAACATGTATTTGAAAATATATTATTTACACTCTTGCGCACAGTCCAGCTTGTGCACCCACTTCAGACGGGGGTTTGGGCTAACACTTTTAACCTAGCAGCTACAGATTACGGCTTATTAAAAGGGTGTAAAGGCTGCTGCAGACTTAGATTACACCAAACAAGTTGCATGGAGTCAATTTATGGTTTAGTTTGGTTGTTTTCAATGTCCATGCACTTCAGTTGTTGCTGAGAATGCACAGTTGAGGAGGGACAACTTTATGTAATTCAAGAGCCGGATCCCCCCCCTCCCCAAAAAAAAGACAGCCCAGGGAGGAAAATCCAGACTCATATTCAAACGACAATACAACAAGATAACAGTTTCCACTTTTTTTCTCGATGCGGTTCCGCACTTCTCTCGTCCTTAATACTTTTCCACCGGGTCTCATATTTTTGCCGTCCAGGAACATGTGCAAATACGCTGAGCAAAAGGAGGAGAAAAGGAAGGAAAGCACATATTTCTCACTTGCCAGGGCACAGCACAGCTCAACCTCAAGGCACCGGCTGGATGAGCCGAACAATAGGAGTCCATGACAAATCGGACGTGGTGCATTCCTTGGGCAAACACTCGCCTCATAAAAGGGAGACAGGTAGGCAAACACTCACCTGCCCTGAGCTAATAACACGTGTGGAGGCAAACACACAAACACACACACACACACACACACACACACACTGTCACACATGCACACACTTGAGCCTGTCGATATGTTGGGACAATGATGGGAATTTGACGGCCCAGGAGCGCGTTGGCGAGGAAGCCGCGAGTCGCATTTTCATAACAAGATCACCGAGGAGGAATGCAGGAGACGTGTGTCTCTTTGTGCCGCACCACTGTGCTGGATGAAAGTGCGGAGATAGACTCGTAGAATGTCTTATACAAGACGTCGCACATTTTAAACCACATTTCTGTACGTGGCCGCCTCAAAAACCCACTCCGCATTCGTGATGTCCGCAAGCCTGTGTGTCAGGAAATCATCGATGACTGTGCTCACGTTCCTACCAAACAAATCACACACTATTTCCCTCAAGGCCCTTTTTCTTTCTCCTCCCAAGCAGTAACAGCACCGCTTCCTCACCATGTGACTCCCCTCTCGCTGCCTTCTTCATTGGACGCTCAGAGGCAGAGAGGATGAAGAGGAGGCGGTGGCGGTGGTGGAGGAGGGAGGGTGGGGAGCTGGCTGGCAGCGGACACATGAGAGAAAACAAATTCCTGCCCCATTGCCATGGAGATGAGTCAACAGCAGGTCGGGGGGGAGAGCAGAGAGGGCCGTGGGTTGTGGGGCACAGGCTGACCTGCTGTAGTTAACAATTCATTCCCGTATCCGGCTCCCAAATGATTGGGCAAACACGGAGTGCTGCGGAGTCAAAAGGGCCCCAAGGGGCTGAGAGAGGGGGCATCACCCTGGGGTGACATGCTGACAGGCACACACTGGTGGGTAGAGGGTGGACCAGCTGGAGGAGGGGCGTAAGGGATAGGGGGCATCAGTGGGGGGGGGGGGGGGGGGGGGCGTTGGAGAGGGTACATTGAGTACAGCACAGTGACAGAACAGTATTGATGGCTGTGGCCTTTTGTAAAGCCATGCAATTAAATGATGTGTGTTAAAATGCCATTTTGAGGACGGGAACAATGTTTCGAGTAAACCACAACAGATATCACCCAGTAAATTCTGTCCAAACTCCTCATGTTAGGCTAAATAATTAACGACATTTGGCCGGCGGGCATGCCAACAGTAAAGCGGGACTTGCGTCAGCTTTATAAGCCCCAACCACAGCGGCACTGGAAGTCTCTGGCGTACGTCCGCTTGGTTACAGATAGTGAAGGAATTTCAGCACATGTTGGCGAGCTGCAGGAGCTGAGGAGCAAAAAACACTACCGGACAAAAAAAGTGGGTTTTCCCAATGGGGACAAAAACTCACGGCAACATTTTTTTTAACTGGTTATAGACCTAATTCGCACGGCAGCCATTCTCTCCAATGTCACACTCTCGAAAGCTTGAATTGATCCCAATTGATCCGCAACTGAAGATGGATGGACAATGGACAATGGATAGTGAAAATCTTGAGGGACTTCGGGCCATCTTTCAGGGTAAAACGACATATTTGATTCTCGTCACAAGTTTGCATAATTTATGGCTAGCGAATGGTGTAACACAAGAGTCAATTTAGCACAGCTGCTCTGTTGTTGTTAGCTGTGCTGGCTCAGGCGTGTGTGAGCTGACCAATCAGAGGAGACTAGGTATTTAGGAGCTTTTTGTACTTGGTGTGCTTTTTTTTTATTGCATTAAAGCGTGAAAACCTATTGTTGTTGTAGCCCAAAATAAAATCATGAACCTGAAAATGAGCATCATATGTCGTCCTTTAAGCACACGGCCGCAGCACCACAGGCACACTGAGACTTTCTACAGCGTTTAGAAACATATACTCACCAGACGCTCCCTGGGAAGCAATCGAAGGCTGACATCTCTGTCCGAGAATTTGGATTCCTTCACTGCGAGAAAGAGAAAATCAAAAGAAAGACAAACGTCACTTCACAACCCCGACCGTCTAGTATTACATTGCTATATCTGCTTAACTCTTCATTCTCCATTTGTGCAGCTGGGTCCAATTTAGGTGAAACAGCGTTAGAGCATGTAATATGAGGTACCGATGGAAAACGGTTCAAAGCCTCAACCCACAGGGCCGAGGCTCCGAAACGCTGACCACTTTGACGGCGGAGCAGAGCGCCGCTTGACAATGACGGGTCAGAGCTCGGAATAACAGCCGAGCGACGGGCGGATCTCATCAGTGTCACTTCACACAGAGGGAGAACCACAATGCTTCAATGCTGCACTTATATTGGGCCAGACCTTACGTAGTGTCAGCAGAAGTTGTCATTTGCGACTTTATGCACTGTCACGGGCCCGGTCTGCGCCTCGTAATATTGGCAGACGGAATCCCATTATCCAATTGGCCGTCTTACTCTGAAGGGGCTGAAATGCCACCATTACGACAGACCTTTCACTGGGCAGCGGCGCGAGGAGGGCGTGTTAGCAGAGTGGACCTGTTACTGGTTCTCCAGCGCTACCCACGTCATGGCGCAGTGTTTTTATAAACACTGCTGAAGCATGTCCTTCCTTTACAGGGAATTAGGATCCTCTCTCTAATAATCCACCCAACAAATCTTATAAATGAAAAACAGGACTACATCATTTATAACACGTCTGTCAGGGAGGGAAAATAAAGAGAGCGAGAGAGAGAGAGAGAGACGAGAGAAAAGGAAGAAAAACAAGGGGAAAAAAGTAAGACGATGATAAAAATAGCAGATGTTTAACAGTCACTTCTCGAAAGGTGTGTCATTCAGGGAGCTTGGGACGAGCTCCTTGGCCGCGGTCGCACTCTATATTTAGCATATTTACTAAAATAAAAAAAAGTGAGTTCAGTTCAGTCGCTGGCTCTGGAACTTTCTCCCCCCTCCATTCATGACCTCAGCGGTGCAGCCGGCGTCACTCAATGACGAAATACAAACCATATAAAACAACAAAAAAGGACCTCCTCAAATACTCGGAGTACATAAGGAAACAGCCGCAATTTAATGTTCCCCCCGTAAATGATCCTATTATGGCAATCCGAGTCCGAATCAACAGAAAAATATGGCTTTGCAGGGTCTAAATTTAGAACAGTGAGCATTTTACATAAGAGCTTTAAACAGAGCACAGTCTTGAGTTTGATACGAAAAACTGAATCGTGGGCCTTTGAAAGGGGCACTGTGTAGCTTTGGAGAAGAAATTCCAACGCAGAATATTAATATTTACAATATTAATGAGGCAATCATACAAACTCGGAAATATTCATATTTTCCACTGAATCAACAAGCTGCTCTCACAGGAAAATAAGGTCTCGAGAACGCTGTTTCAAGCTAGAAAGGTGGCGGGGTCCGCCACATATAAGCAAAGAAAACGGTATGAAATTGTGCTGTCCTCAAAGATCAGTTTGTTGTTCACCCTCACTTTCTCTTCTGATTAAAACTAAGCAGTGCATCTTTAAGTTGATTTTATTGTGGCTCCGAAGGGAATAAAGGATGTGTGACACATGCAGAGGGCGAACCACGTTTGTTTACTCTATCCCTGGATGCCGGAGATGAGCCTGTGTGTGGCAGGCTAGGGGAGGATGCCCCCGGGGCCAGGCTGAGGAGTAAGTGAAGCAGAAGTCCCATCTAAGCTCCAAAGCATGCTCGTATCGGGCCTGTAACTAAAACACAGGCGTAAACACAAGCGATGTTAGGGATTACACCCTGCAATACCGCCGCGGGAAAACCACAGGTGGAAGCATCGCCGCGGACACTTTTCTCCGCCGTCTGCCGGTGGAGGTCTAACTGGAGTGACAGCTCATCGTCTACCCTCGTTGCCTGCTGAAACATTTGTGTAAACACCTGCAGACTTTTTTCTATATCTGTGTGTGTGCGTGTGTGTGGGTGTGCGGAGCAGGAGCCACAGGTGAGAACACACACAGAAGGATTACAATGGCCTAATGTCATGTCGAAGAAGCCTCGCAGCGCAATACCGCACATACTTTCAGAGACCGTAATGCGTTTCTTTTTTTTTTCGAGAGAGAAATTGCCGTTTGATTCATCGCGATTTATGTTGTTCATCTCACGTCGCCTCGGGAGTCGAGCCTGATCCAAAACATGAAACATTTTAAACACTGTTTACACTGATGGGATGTTTCTTCTGTTTTTTTCAGCAACAAAAAAAAGCAAAACGCAATCAAATTTTTAGTGAGAGCAGCAGGGATGGAAGGAAGGGAAAGGGAGGCACTTTTCCCTCAGTGAACAGCACCCTCTAGAGCAACACCCTACTTCCAATCCTGCACCTCACTCTCATTCCTGCTCCTGAGAAAACAGCAGAAACTACTACTCTCGGTTTGCAGATTCATCAGCCACAAACGCTACGAATAAAAGCCAAGAATCTTCTTTAAAAAAGAGAGAAAATCACACAAGCTCGCAGACGTATCTGGTTTTTTTTTGTTTTCTTTTGGTGAACAGGTTGTCTTGTCCTCCGGCTCATTTCTGCACGATTACAGAGGTGAGGTCGAACGGCTCATTTTCCCAGTGTGAGCTGATAATGAGGCAGGCCGTTATTAAGATGTTTGCTTTAATCGTGTTCAGGGTTATTGGGGAGGGGGAGTGTTACAGTACACAGGAGAGATTAAGGCAGGCCACGCATGACGGAAAGGGCCGAGGAGGCCAACGATAAGCCGGCTACCCGCAAACTGTGAAGCGGGGGCCGAGAAATATGAGCGCACAGTAGGACATGAAAACCCAGCGAGACAAACCTCTCCCTCTCTCTCCGTCTCATTCACCCTCTCTCTCTCTCTCTCTGTGTTTTCGCCTCAACTCGTGTTACACAACCACAAAGGAATGCCTCATATATCGGAGACAGATTTAAAACAAGCGGAAAAGAAAAGAGCAGTAAAGAGAGGACAGCGGAGGGATCCGTAGAAGCAGCAGGGGTTGTTTGGATCTCTTATGCTCGTATAAGCGGACAACATGGCAGGGAGCTTTGGCAAAGCGTCGCGTTGGCACACAAGCCCAGACACATACGCACCCAACTACTTCACACATGCTTACATAAACTAAATCGGCCCGGGAAGGGGACGTGCGTGCACGCTTCTCCATATTTTTCCATGCCATTAATAAAAATAGACATTGCGCCGTTTCAATACGTTTTGTAGGAATTCGGGGAGCACTTGAGAATCCATCACTTTACGAGCTTCATAAACTTTCCCACAGAATTCCCACCGATTCTTTTCCGTGCGTTTTGGAACCCACACACGATAAAGTAGCACTCAATTAGGGGACGGCACACGGAGCCCGAAATGGGGCCCTCGTATGCTGCTCAGATTGAGACACACACGGCGCCGAGCACCCGCGCTGCATTAAAGGTGCACTATGTCGTTTTTTGTTTTTTTTTGGTAAGAAGAGAAACATTTTAATTTATTGATTTTCACGCTCTAACAAACTGAATAATCAAACTTTCTTCATTTTCATGACTCAATAAACTGATATACAAACTGACATTAAAGGTGCAATATGTAGAATTTTAGAATTCCAGTCGAAAACATTAAAAAAAGAACAGAATGTGACAACAGAACAATAATTTATATTCAATATTTAACAGAGATTTCTACGTGGGTTAGCACGGTACCAGTGTAGTGTCCGTACAGCTGGCTGCACATCCAACTTAGCTAACTAGCTAACGGGTGCTACAGCATATTGCCCTTCATTTGTTTTAAAGATTAATTTGATGGGAACCAACAGGCGGCCAATACTTACATGTAGCACCCTTAAAAGGACAACACAATTTCATACAGTTTTATTTTGTTGATATGTGGCGGACACTGCCACCTTTCTAGCCTCAAACAGTGTTCTGGGGACCTTATTTTCCTCTGAGGACAGCTTGTTTATCATGGAATACAATAATATTTTGAGTCCATATTTATTAGAAACAATGATAAATTCATATTGTAAACATAACTAAGTATTTTCCAAAACTACATAGTACACCTTTAAAAGCAAGCCTATTTGCTGACATGTATAGAAAGTGAAAAGTCACTTATTGAGTACAATTAGCAGTTTTTGAACACAAGGAGAACAGCAAACTGAGCTGAGCTGTGTCAGTGACATCAGGTGGATCAACACTTTTGGATCATTTGCCCTCCGAGGTTAAAGCTCTTCCATAGGGAGACAAAAGCTGGATTGCGACACCATTATCCCCGTCTTTGTTGCTGTATTTCATGCAGTTGCACAACAAATAAAGCGCACACAAAAAAATCTAAGAATAAAATAAACATTTCACACATCCTTTCGGTCGGACTGCATTAGCAAAAGGTGTGTGTGTGTTTGCCCATGTGTGTATGAAGCTAGTGGAAGGTCAGAGTGGTGAGGTATTAGCGCACTGTTTGCTCTCCTCCATGTACTCTTGGGGACCAGCCTGTTTGAGAATTTGAACAGTGACGTGTGAAACCAGTGAAAAACAGGACACAGCGCCGCTCTGTTTGCTTAACAACACCCGGAGAATGGGCCGCCATGACAAAACAACTCCCTTGGCCCGCATTCCTCCTGTCCGTCAAACCCTACCTGTAGAACTAGATATGACACACAGAGCGGAAAGGAAGCTACAAGAAGATCGACTTCGCCACGCGATTACTTGCAATTTGTTCCGAGGTTGTCAGCTCTCCGACCCTCATATTTGACCTCAGGAAGCAGGCATGCATCCACAAGTCCTCTGTCTCTCTCTGCTTTAAGCTCTGGGTGGGCTGATAATGGAAAATATATTATTTACTCCACTACGTCATTTTGGAATGAGTGGATTTCTGTGAGCAATCGACGAAGAGGGAATTAAATTTTGCATCAATATCTAATCGTAATGTGATTCTCTTATTGCATTGATACTTCCCACAATGTGGAAAGTTATGGAAAGTTGCTGCTTGTCTTTTATATATTTTAAGATTAGTCTTTGTTTTTCTGGTTTAACAATAATCAAAGCATTGCTAGCAATGTTAAATATTAGTATTTTATTCAGTCGTCAACCCCCCGTCACACTTTTCTACTTTGGAAAAAAATAACTGGGAGTGGTTTCATCTTAGAACACAGTAGCTCCGACAGGAGCACCAACAGCTGTTATTTACAGTGATACAGCTGACATAGAAAAGTTTGATAAACTATAATTAGTTTATATCATTGTTATTATTTATCTATTATATAATTATTAGATACTGTAGGTCGTCTCAACTGTAGATTAAGTATTTTTAGACCTTAAAGGAGAATTCCACAGTAGCTGATTTGTGATAAAGTCACGTTAACTAAAGGATTTGTGTGCAGCTGAATTAATATCAACTTCATATGACACAAAAAATGGTTTTGAATCAAATCACAATTTGACTTAATTACACTTTTGTGCAACAGGACTGCAACATTATGAATCACATCTTGAGGCCTCGCATGACTTCTCGCCAGTGAAAACAATGTGACAGTATGAAGACAGCTGAGTCGAGAAAATGTAGGCCACTTCAGTCGTCAGCGCACTGACAGCAGAGTCGTTACTCGTGGTCAAGAATCGAGCACATCAAGTATTCCTCTGACGGCTGAAAGCTGCATTTGAACTGTATGTTGTATTTCTGAATCTCAATCCAGACTTTCTTGCCCCAGACCTGAAACGTAATTGGTATTGGTATTTTTTAAATACCAGTCAATTGTTAGTTGATTACAGTTCCTAAAATGTGATTACACAGTAGCAGAAACCAAGAAATGAATTTCATCACTATTTAATCTGCTGATTTTTAAGGAATAAGGAAATATCTGCCAATTGCTTGATCATGAAAATACTTCACACTCACACTAATTGATACAGTGCTGCTTAGTGTTGTGACGTATGAAGTCCCTAACGTCTTAAAAACACCAAAATGCAACAGACAGTTTAATAACCGCTCCTTTCTTCTGCCTTCTGTCCAGCATCTGCTATATCGCACATTTTAATGATGTTTTCGGCGGAGATGCCCGACTTGTCCCCTTATGTAACGTGCGGTTCGGGCCTATGAAAACAAACCGATGGATCCGATAGTAAAAACAGCGGTGACACTGGGTGGGAATCAATCAACTGGAACATATGAAAAGGGAAGAGAGGCACCGCGAGATTCCAGCTCCCGCCCCCCCCACCCCTCCCCTCCCCGCCATCATCCTCGTATCAGAGGATCCATTGGGAGAACTGGATGTGATTTGTATGTGTGTTTTTGAAGAGGGGTGCTCATAAACAGCCATGAAAGGGGCCCCTCTATTCAGCCCGCCAGCAGAGATGCGCTTCACTGGGCCGGCCTTTTGTCTTCCCCCCCTGTTCACAAAACCTTAAGCGGAGAAAAAAAAAGGGGGTTGATTCTCTCGCGATGTGAGCAGGCCCAAATGATGCCATTAGATTTGGGTGCCCGCTTTGGGTGAAAAAAAAAAAAA
>CAEMYA010000126.1:284804-310472 GCA_903131615.1 Diplodus sargus
AAAAAAAAAAAACATATAGCAGACTTCCTCATCAGCATGACAAGGCTAACACACAGGGTTGGGTCAAGTTACTCTGGAATGTCGAAAGGTTACTGAATACAAATTACACGGCTATTTTTGTAATTAGTGACGTTACGGGGTGGATTAGAAAAACTTTTGACAGTGCTACACCTGATACTAAAATACATTGGTGGGAATCGCCACAATAGTTACTTTTCTTCCTTGAACATATCAAAACATTTCCGATGCAAAAATGCCGTTTCTCGTTTCTCTCATTTTTAAAATCTAAAGTGCTCGCAGGTTCAACAAAGTGTGACGAAAGTGCTCTTTGGTAGGGAACACGGAGAAACATCTAAAGCAGTGCTCTGGCTAAAAAAAGGGGGAAAGACCCTTCCCTCTTACTCTACACACCCTGGAGAAGGCAGTTTGTGGGTGGGTTTCTAGTCAGTTCATTTTTAAAATGCATTGTCAATGTTTTCCAAGAAAAGTGTCTAGATTTTTATTTATTTTTTATTTCTGTGTTCTCTACCAAAGAGCCATTTCATCTTGTTTTTTCGTGAACTTCCGTGCTCTGTGGACTTCTCCTCCTCCGTGATTTGATTAAAAAATGGAAAAACAGCATCCGACGTGTTGTAGAATGCACAGTATGCTGGTAGATTGTGCCAGAATTATCTTTGTAAGATGTTTCTCTTTTTTTGCCAACACGGATGAGTTGAGTGAGCACGTACACAATATGTTTATCCTCCATTTTTTTTTCCATTTTATCATTAAAAAAAGGGACTATAATCTCGTTCAGCATCATTTTTCACGGGTTAATAGAGCATTAGTTATCATAAAAATAAGAAATGTTATATTTTAGGATCAGAAATATGTCAAGCAATTCTGGTCAATTTAACTTTAATATAATTACTGATAATTATCTGATGATAATGCTGTGTACAAACTGTAAATAGAGGATGTTGCCTTATCACATTTTTCTTGCTTATTTATTTGTTTAATATCTATTCACATTATTTTTGACATCCTGTTTTTCTTGTATTCTGATATTGCTGCTGGTCTCTGAGAGCAACCAATCAAAAATGTAATCGCATGACTACAATGACTAATAACGTGTCTCATGTCTAATAGTTATTTGTTGTCTGTCATCATGATCACATCTCATTCAAACCCCACACCTGCTCAGACAGCAATGACACAACTGGGAGAGACAAACATGTATGTGTTTTTACAGAAATCCTAAAGAAAAACTGTGCCGGGTGATGTCACAGTGACGCGCTGACTAAACAGTACAGTTATCACCTATCGATACTATAACGCTGTAATGCAAATACACAAAGCCTGTGCACCTTTCCACTCGAGCGCTCGAGAACCAGTGGATGAAGCAGGTGATCATTTCGACAGTGACGCGGTGCCAGCCAATGGCGGCCGCGCGGGGCATGTCATCACTGTGGCCCGTTTGTCGACAGCAACCTAATAGGCATGAGAACCTGACAGTGTCAACAAAGGGACAGTGCCAAACAAAACCACTTGTTGTGAGCGGGTGAGAGGGCCAGCTACTAAACAGGCTAGGTCCGGTTCCACTACACTCCGCTCGGCCCTCATTTCCAGTTACTCTCTGTTTTTTTCTTGACATCTCAGCTATCAGGAAGAAACATTTCATGTTTGTTTTTCATTCACTCGTCAGGAGTTATTTTCGGCTGCCACCCACGCTTACTGTCAGATGACCCATCTCGGTATTTTTGAACGATGCCTTTGTATAATTTACAACTTCTCTTGTTGGTGCTGCTGCCTGTGACCGACTGACGAGACAGTTGCACGGCATGGCATCACTTTCCACTCATAACCTAATGGAATGATAAGCAGGAAGATGATTAGATAGATAGACAGATAGATAGATAGATAGATAGATAGATAGATAGATAGATAGATAGATAGATAGATAGATAGATACTTTATTTATCCCGAGGGAAATTCAGTTTCTCAGCTGCACGCAATAGATTATTATAAGTAGATCTGATAGTTTTCATGTGATTAGTCATGTAAAGACTTGAGATGTTACCTGTGCAGGTTTTCCTCAAGCCTGAATGCCAAATCATGCTCATGGTGAGATTCTTGGGAAACATTCCCAGAAAAAGGCCTTTTGCACTGATGCTTGACAGTCTTGCAGAGGGTACCAAACCATCTTAACTAGCATGTAAAGACATCATTTGAGATTGTTTCTACCCGCCAGGTGAGCTCAGAGTGAGTTGGTTGGAAACATCCTGTGACTCAAAGGGGCTAATGGGACTTCCCCCACTTGGTGTATTTGTCAGCTGTCTGGCCTGCCAAACAATATCACCTCTGATTGCACATGACAGGGCAGTCTAATGCCCTAAATACCGCACTTATCAGTCAGTGCTCGTTAGTAACAGTTTGAGAATTCGAGATAAAATTTCTGCTGCGGACTACAGTCACCTCTGGGATGTATGGACAGCAGCAACTTCATGAGGACAAACTGTATTCTCCTGCTCGTTCTCAAGGTTTGTCTTCCACTACAGAAGCTACATGAGCGAAGAACAAGTAATTAACAAACGGTGAGCCCAGCAGGGAAGCTTAAACGTCGAGCAGAGAGGGCTGTAAGGAGAACAGTGAACTTGACACCGGTGCAGCTGCTCCTCGACAGCTTCAGAGCAGTTCGTTTCCCACATGCTGTCATGTCAGAGATAATGAACTCAAAGAGACAGACCAAAAGCATTCATGACAACAAAATGGTGATATTTTGTTCTTCCGGAATATGTGCGATTACACCACACCACTCGATCAAACTCTCACTTTCCTCCCCAAAACATTCCTAGAAACTGCCAGGACGATTGGTTCTAATTCCGACAATCAATCTTTCAGCCATGGTTTCAATTCGACACCACCAGCACCAGTTATCTTCTTTAAAAGGTACAGTTCAATCCAAAATCCATCTACATATTACTGGTATGAGTTGTCAAGTTTTAGAGATATCAGCTGTAGAGAAGTCTCCCCTCTCTCAAATATAATGGAACTAGATGGCGCTGAGATTGCACATTTAAAATACTCAACAGCAGTGCCTCTTTCCAAAAATCATGAACCTTTTCAGTGACATTAGTTAGCTAAGTTGGCTAGCCTCCCGTCCGTGAGAAAAAGAATACTTCCCTCTGCGTGGTTATACAGTGAAGTTTGACAGAAATCTCTCTCGCCGATATCTCCGAAAACTTGCCAACTACCAAAGCAATCTAGATGGATAAATGGTGGCGTAGTTAAGAGGAAAAGTGCTAATTTTTGGGGTGACCTGTCCCCATGGTGTCACAAAACACGATCCCCATTCACAATTATGATGATGCGCTTCTGCATTCTTGTGAAGCCAAGTAGCAGGTTCTCAACGATGACAATAAAGCCTAAATGCAGTATGCCCTGGAGGCCATGATGTCAGTGGAAGTCTTTACCAGGAGGCTTGATATGGGTCCTGTGGGCTACTGCTGATAAGATTGAGGAGCAGGTCATTACGAGACCCTCAGCACGCTGCTCGCTGGCTAACAATGCCGCCTCAGTCCCAGCTATCGGGCCATCTCACGACAGACCACATGTGGGCTAGCAGGACTCAGGTAATCAGGGCTGTCAGAATGGGACCAGCTCCTCTTGCAGAAACCATCTCCACCCTACACAACTATTTTCTACTGAGCATGCCAGACAGAAACTTGCACAGGAACTCATTTTGGGATTTGTCTTTACGAGTAGGAAAAATTAACTTCTGACGGTGCCCGGGGACTTGTGCAAGCACTCACTCTGTGCTGCGTTTAGCAGCGACGTCAAGCAAACATTTCCCACCTCTCGTCTTTTAAAAGTGACCCTCCTTGCACAAGCATCACCACAGAGTCTCTGTCGAACCGGTTGGTGGCGAAATCACTGTTCATTGTGATGCCTGTTGTCATAGATACACCCAGGTGCTGCTCACGAGCCAGCGCAGAAGAGTCAGAAAGCCAAGGCTCTCGCTAATCCTTCTCCATACCACAGTGTGTCAATAATCAGGAATGCACTGCCTAAACTAAACCATTGTTCCTCTGCCAAAAAAATCACAAATATAAGCACTGACACTGCCTCCGGGCACTGCCGTCTCTGGGACGGGGAGAGAAACGAACTGAAGAGGAACAACAAGAGTCAGAGATGGAAGAGGGGAGGCTTTGATATCTCTCCAGACAGCTTAATACTGTCTAAATCATAAAGCTTTCTACTTCAGTGCATGGGGGGATGTATAGTGTTGTACTGCTGGAGATTGACTGCGGCAGTCGAGTGGTAGCTTTTTCATACAGTAGGACAAAGTCGGAGCTCCTGAGAGGACCAGCTGCTGTCAACAGTTGGGAGGCTTTGAACTTACCACTAAGCCCTGAGACAGCAGGAAATATCCTCTTCGCTTCTTTGAACTCGGCCCCATTAGAGTTCAATTCAGAATATAGAATGTAATGAAAAAATAATCTCACAAGGATTTATATAGACGCACCTGACAATAGTGTCTGATCTTTGCAAACAAAAGCAACTAGCGGTTGCCCACCGCATGGAGCAACTTTTATTACTTCGCACCGGAGGATAGTATGCGGGGAGCTGCCACTTTAAGAACGACTCGGGACTCTCTGAAAGCTGTGTGTCTCCTGTGTCATCTCTTTTGTACGTCTTACTATTAAGAAGTTCAGTGGCAGCCGAAATGTAAGAGTCGTTCCGACAAAAAGGCGGCAGCAACTCAACCGTCTTACACAAAACCACAGCTAATACTTTAAGATCAGACAAGCAGACGTGAGCGGTTCTGAGTCCATCCTATGTAAGACAATAGCTTGCCTGTTGTCTCTTGACTCTGTGCATATGTGTGTGTGTTTTCAAATGCTGCGGTGTGACAAAAAACGGGGAAACGCAGAACTGGGCGAACGGATGCGGCCGGAGTGGTGAGCCCATTGCGGAATACCCCGGCAATGAACAAGTCCTCCCAAGAGCTTTTCTTGTGTGGGGTGGCTAGCCGCAGCAAGTTTATTTCCTCGAGATATAAGGCCTTGCTGCAAGCCACAACAATGAGCATCTTTGTCGGGCTACACTATCATCTTTGCACATTACTGCAAATGACAGGAGAGGGTAGTGTGTCGAAGATCCCCTTTAATGAGCTCCAGGTATGCGCTTGTCATAAAACGAGAAACTAATTTAAACATCTGCAGAGCTGAACTCGTGTGCCTTCAGCGCCAGAGAGCATGTCAACGCTGATCTGAAAGCTGCTTAGTCATTGTAAAGGTCTGAGGAGATGAAGTCCACAAACCCCTGACCTGAATGGTAGAGGAAATGTCTACTTTGGACCTTCCAGGCATCTTTTAATTAAAGTGCTCTGAGCTTTTGGCCAAATATACATTGATTCAAAAGCCTGACAAGTTGGTTTATCAGCTGGAACCAACAATAGCAGGATCTCCTTAACCTGAGGTGCAAAAATGGAAGCGAGTGCGTCATATTCTTCCTGTCGTTGCGCATTGTGCAACGCTCTCCGTTGACAGCACATGCTCGACTGCAGTGCTTTCTCTCGGAACTACTCGTACTGAAAACAAGGCTAACGAAAGGTTAAGTGGATGCACAAGTTACTCAAAGTTTGGCAACCTGATAAAGACTTTAACTTGTCTTAAAACATTAAAAAAATGTCTTTATCTTTGTGTTTTGGATTTGTTATCTGAAGTTGAGTGTTTTTTTAAGTATCATGCTCACCTGCACAAATATGTAAATGCTCCAGACTCTGACTGAATCATCCATGCAGCCTAAAGAGCTAAAAACACAGACAGACTTGTCAGCAGGTCAGAGGCAACGAGACAGGCAGATGCACTTGACCCTTCCTGCTAGATTACAGCTCAACCTGAACTTGACCTCTCCGTCACCTGATTCAAGAGCCCGCATTTCAGACGGGGCTGGTTGGTTGAGGATTATCTGACCCCAGACTTGTAGAACTCTGCCGTCCTCACTTGGCAAGTGCTTACTCGTCCTGATGTCATGCGTCTAATTGCTCTCTCTGCGTGGGATGTGAAGTCTGATATAAGGTACATTGTTGACTGTGTGCACCGGCTTGTGTGTGTGTGTGTGTGTGTGTGTGTGTGTATGTCATCGGGAGCCAAGCTAACACTTGCCTGCAGCAACACACACTCATGTCTTCACCCGCCACAACCTATCATTACCGCTGTCACGTAGCCACCTCCGCAGCGGGCCTCGCAAGCCTCGACAACCACCGGCACACACACCTGGAGGGCCAAACACTTAGTTCCCAGCTTTGTGCTTCGTAAACACAGCCTTTTAACACACACACACACACACACACACACATAGGATGAAGACACACACACCTATTCATATCCTGCAGCCTCAGCTTGTACCTTGCCCCTCCCATTCGCTGTAAAATATGTCTCACTTTTCTATCTCCCCCGACCGCAAATGCTTTAGTGCTATTTAATTTATTTCCTTTGTTATCGATTGCCTCACCAGCTGAGAGAAACAGCACACACTGCAGAGCCAGGTTGGCAGCCGCTTCCAGGCTGCCGCTGTGACTAGACAAACAACAGGCCACAGTGTGCATTACAGAGCAAACACAGTATGGAGATTCTCAGAAGTTGAGAGGTACAGCTGCGCAAAAAAGAAAAGGAACTTTCTAATCCAGTCTCAGGTCGAGCAGATTACGATTCAACAAGCCTGATATTTGACCGCAAAGTCTTCCTCTCGCGTGTTTTCTTCATCGGCGTTTGCTCAAGCCAGGACAAACTTGGGAGCGCACATGGTCGAAAGAACACACACGACCGCTGAGCGAACATGTAACACCTGAGCTTAGCCCTGCCTGCCACACATGCGTGACCTTTACAGAAGCTGTCACCGTGACAAATCAGACACAAGAAAGACTTCTGAAGATCCCCCAGCCTGCCGGTGTGGGGCCGCTCAGTACAAACAGACACTTCAGTTAGACTTAATTGAGGGAACAATGGAGGACCTCTGGAACGTGCTACCCCAGCAGAGGCCTTTGAGGAAGACAATCGAGGTGGTGTTTGCCCTCCTTTGTCGAGTTACAAGGTTGTCCTGGGCCTGTGCTTGCTCTGCGCCATGTTCCATTCAGAGAGAGCTTAGTGTGTAGCAGGTTACTTCTGATAGGTGTGTGAAACCTGAAACTCCGTCTTTAGAGGCAAACTGTGCAAAGGCAGAATCTAGAAAAACGGCATGCCACCTCACAGGCCTCAATTCCCAGCCATTAACAGCGGATTATCCAGAATATCAATGCGTTCTTTTACAAGGACGTTGAACTTGAAAGAGCAGACCAAATAACCCAGAGCTGGTCCAGAGCTGGGCCAGAAGGAGGCCATACCAGGGCCACATGCCAGCCAAGAGCAAACCAAATAACCCAGAACTGGTCAAAATCTTACATAGTAGCTAAATTGTGTAACTACAATGTCAGGGGATGCACATACGCCCAAACAAATTGTTTCCCCACTGGCTTACTCAGTCAAAGAAGTGACCTTCCAACAGTGGATACAGTTTTTTGAGCATCTTATTTCACCATCATAATTTTATCCATTTGGTCCGATAACATTAGGAAAGTGTAGAGAAGCCACACAATTAAATAACTGTATCAGTGTGTTCAAGTTAACCGGGTGCAAAATGGAAGTTAGTATCTAGTCTATAGAGCACATGCTCTATTGGACCAACAATGCGGAAGATGCAGGTAAGTTTACACACAGGAAGTATTTCTTGGCTTCAGGCACAGCTGAGCAGCTTTCCGAGGAATGAACAGAGTTCCACCTCTGACGTTCTATCCAGTTCTCATAATACAGCTGTGGTTTTTAACAAGGAATAAGAAACAGAATGTGGAAAAAAGGATGTTATCTCTGAATATGATGTGGGAGCATGAGTCTCATCCCAATGTGTCACTATCCATACTGAAAATCTTCACTGGGTAGCTGACTGAAGTTTATCATTTAAAATGTATAAAAACCTGATCTTTACATAGTTACATTTACCATTAAAAACATTGATCCCTGCCATTACAGATAAGAATACAGATAATTTAGTTGGTTGCAAACCTAGACCTAGCCACATGCAAGCCTTACATCTTTTTCTTTCTTATTTTGGTGGCCGTGTGTCCGGGGGACATGTGTGTATGTGCTGCGTTCTACGAATGACCTCATCAAACCCCAGAATATACAGCAGAGGGGCCTGGGCAACATCAGGTCTGAGCTGCGCCACAGAGCCCCGACGGTGTCTCCTCGCTTCATTTACATACAACAATATACAGGTCCACAGCCCACTCCCAAACACACATACACAAACCATTCACGGCACGCTAAACTCAATCTCACTCAGCGCGCGTCTGTGTGCATATGTGTGTGTGTGTGTGTTTGTGAGTGGGCTGAAGAAAAGGCAAGTTTCCCGAAAGACATGTCTTCTTCATTCAGTGTGGTGGGTTAGCAGGGTGTTTCAGGGGCGTTCAGCGAGATGATACAATGGTATTGTTGGTCAAAATCAGTTAGGCGCTGTTATTTTTCACTTTTTTTCAACTAACTGACATCTCAAGGGCAGGCTAATGTAAACCTACTCCATCACCTCCCTGCTGTTCGAGTCATCGTACGTGATTGCTGTGAGAAAAATGCAGAGCTGTCTCCAATCAGAGAACTTGGGGAAAGATCCAGCCTCGGGATATGTGTGTGTATGAGTGTGTGTGTACATGCAGAGGGCTCAGGCATGATCAAACAAAGCACATCCAGGTACAGTGTGCCATCTGTACTCCCCCCACAACCCCCAAAAAATGTACTCTCCCCCGCCCGCTCCATCTCCACGCAGAGTCTTTGCGGTATATGGAGTGTCAGAATGAAAGAGGCCTTGTCTAAGAGGCTAATCCTTGGGCGATTAGTCAACGCGTCTCGATTAAAAGCTGGCAATGCTGCCACACCCCCGTTCCTCAACCCCCGCCCATTGGAAATGGCAGCCCACAGGTGTCCATACAATGTGTCTCATTACAAAAAAATGGGTGGCGGGAGGTGGGTCGGGGGTGACTTTCACATGAGGCAGCAGAGGTGCCTTCACAAAAGGCCTGACAGCAGCTCCAGGAGTGCAAAGTTGTGTTGTTTTTCTGGGTTTTTTTTTAACCATGCCGACGTTAAATGAGCTTTTCCTTTCTCGAGAAAGTAAGAACCAGAAAAGTCAATAATCGAGTGAAAGACTGAGTGAAAGAAAGAAGTGGGACATGTATTTTTGACAGATTATCCCATCATCAGTCGCTGTTTTCTGTAAACAGCCGTTTTGAAGTGGAAGGATTGAGAGCAGAGACAGGTATTTCACCTAATCAGCCTCATACAGCCTCGCTTTCCATCAGCGTAAATACCTCATCTTAAGGGCATCGCCGTGCCAGAACATGCCTTTAATGACTAAAATATTCTGACTTTGATGAAACTGTACACAATGAGGTTTACATAAACTTTATATCCCGGTGCTCAGAGGGAGCTTCAGTGCACAAATGGGCACCAACTGTTTGTGTTGAAATACATGACTGAGACTAAGTCTATGAAGCATTTTTATGCTGTGATCTTTAGAAATTGTTAATCACCATATTTCAATTGTGGGCAGGTGATACGCTAGTCTTTCCCATTAACGTGAGGAGAGCAGATTCACAGTCGGGTGACCTTTGTCTTCATCCATAGTCAGATTACTTTTGTTGTAGTGGTAACAAACATAAACGTGTGGTCAGTTTGGTTAGGTTTAGGAAAAGATTGTCGTTTAGGTCAATCTATGTTAAGTATCGTTAAGTTCAGGGACTCAAACACAAGTCTCTTGGGTCAAAGTTTCGACCCATCCTGAAGTCCAGCAGCCCCTGCATGGGCTTTCTGGCTATATACCCCACCGCCTGACAAATATAAATGTGTGCTATTTGGACACATCCGCTCTCTGCAGAAGTTAACTGGGACAACTGGCATAGTTGGACTTTGGTGTATTCACTGCACCCAATTACAATGTGTAAAATAATGTAAATTGTACACAGACAAGAGCTTAATTCCTCCATTGTCATTGTGAGTTTAAGCCATCTTTCTTAATCTGCTTCTAGTTAACCAGTGGCAGCCAGAGTATCAGGAAATGACCTTCGGCCCTGGGGACAGACTACTGTACTTCCCCAATCACATCCATCGTGTGCCTAACCTTGAATGAAAGCTCCGAGGGGGAGGGCTGTGTCTTTGGAGACCGGACACAGAGAGGAATCACTTACCACTTTCCCCAAGAGACCCCACTGGAGTTATACAGAGGAGGGATTCAAATAACAATGGCAGGAGGGAGGGGCTGAATGCTTCCTGAGATCACATGTTGTTCAGACGACCACAGCACTTGCCAACCAGCCAGCCGGGCCGGCTGTACGCGGAGGTCCACGGGGTGAGAACACACATGGTTCGAGTTTGGCTCTGTGTAGGACCGGGAGGAAAGAAGGGGCCTGGTAACAGGAACCCTCCAATTCTCACTTCCTGCTTCTGCTGGAAACGTGATCCGAGTGCCCGTCGTGCCCATCAACACAGAGCGCAGTGTTGTCCGGCAGCCGAGGGGATAGCATGTTTCGTGCGCGGGGACGCCCCATCACGCCGAATCAACCTGTCAGCACCCCGAAACTCTGAAGGCTGGTATTTCCCTAATGAGCTGGGAGGAACAAAGACAATCCCATTCAATCACGCTGCCAATCCTCCTGTGCCACGGCGGCAGGATAGCCGACAATGCGGAAGCAGGGGGTGATAACTGAATGGCATCCGTCTCGAGATGAAGAAGCGAGATGTGAGGAGTGTTTCTTTCTCTTAAGGGGAACCTGGTTCTCAACAGCATACAGTAGGCAGATATTTACAGCTCATGAGTGTAGCAACAGAGGCTATACGTGGGTGAAGCATGGGGAGAGGCCATAATTACGGGCTTGTGCAAGCATCTTAATTGCCTTTACTACCTGAAAGTCAAATCGGTGTCACTTAACCTGCTCCTGGAGGAAACAACTCCAGCTGACCTCCCCGTCCCTCCCTGACGAGCGGAAGATGACTCAACACCGAATACCACAGGTTACATTTGGTCAAGTAAACACACCACGCTCATAAAAACCACTCGAAAGGGCGCACATGCACGCACCAATCACCAGCAGTTTTAGCTAAGTAGACGAAGATGAAAAAGACCGCAGGAAATTGAGCAGTTCGACAAAAGATGCATGGGACAAAGCGCGTGCCTCAGTGTGTCCATGTGTGCCGCGTGTGTTTGCCAAGGCCCTAGCTCCATTGTTTATGCTCTGCTGTGTCTGGGTCAGCAGGGTTCTTGACTGAATTCTTGCCCCAGCATGCAGAAAGTTTTAACAGTGTTGTTGCAAGGAGGAGGAATGATTACATTATAAAAATACACCACACCATATGTCCTAGTGAGAGCCCGAAACCACACGATGACATACGGTAGAATCCAGCAGGCCTTCTCCAGGCCCTGCCGCTGAGCTGACGCAGCCTCGCGGCGGCTTTTTGGGGCGATCCGCTCACCTGAAGTTATTTCCAAGGAGGGAGAACGAGTGGGAGCGACTTACGAGACGGCAAACGCTTACTCAGCAAGAACGGGAAAAAATTGGAGCGAAAGACACCACAAGGAGAGTTTGTGCTTAGCTAAACGTCTGGTTCTCAATCATACTCTGCTGAGATTAAAGTCCGACCAAACACATTAGCGGCTGATTCTTAATGACGTCCACACTTCTCCTTCCGTCTCTTGAAGATGTGCCAGTCGGCGCAATTAGCCGAAGTTTCTGTGCGTTCGGTTACAGAGCGTGCTACTGTGAGAAAGGTGCCGACGGGGGAAGAGTAAATGCAAATGTGGCTGTGGCACCAAAGGCCATTAGTGCTACTTCTCACACGCACAAACACGACACGAGCGAGAGACGACTGTTTGCATACAAAGTTTCTTCCCTTTTTTTTTTTCATTTTTTGCGTGAACCTTCCCACACAAGCTCGACCTGGTCGGGAGCCAGCCGGTTACCTCGATCAGAACCTCGCCCTCTTTCTTCCCGTCTCCATTTCACTCTCTCTGTGCTCTCCTTGTGTCTCACAACAAGATGGAGCATGCTCACTGTAAGCCTCTTGGGGGGTGAAAGGGATAGGGAGATTAAATTTATTTTGAATTCCTTCCCCTTAATGTGGCAATTACCCCCTCCTCCTCCTCCTCCCTTCCCTCTCCCTCACCTCTCCTCTCCTCTCTTCGCCGAGCGGCACAGCATGGAGTCTGTTCCAGAGCACATCTCGTTTATGTTTTGTACACAGAAAGCATTTTCTTTCACCCCGAGTCGAAACTCAAACTTCACAGCAGAAATGGCGTGCCTCTCATTCACTTTAAAGGTGGATTAGATGGGTGCATAGTATGAATTGAGTATGATTTCTTGGTTTGAGAAGGATAAGAAAGGATCCGGCCCAAAATCGCTGATAGTTCTCACTTTGCATGCTTGTATCATAGTGAGAGCTGACATGCACAACCACTGACTTCATCGAAAATAGCTTTAAAAGGTGCAATATGTAAGAATTTCAGTTTATATTCAAAAGAAGGAAGGCGTGGCTATGACTGCTATATCCCAAAAACCCGGCAACTTGCACCAAAACAATCTACACAAATAGCATACAGGTAAGGAGAAAAATGTGTCTTTCAGATTTAAGGGTGAACTGTCCCTTTAAACTTTTCTCAATGAGACAAAAAGTGGATGGCTAAAAGCTCTAAAACCATAATTCTATGCTTCTTAATCACACCGTTTTGCAGCGTCATAAGCCTGGTCATTTGTGTCTAATCTCCCTAAGCAGATCAGAAACCGTGTGTGTGTGTTTGTGTGTGTGTGTTTGCCGTGCGAGATGCTGCCGGCGCCTTTTTTTTTTTTCCCCTGCATCCAATACAAAGGTCAGGAATGCTAAGGTCAGCAACGCTACAGTTACAAAAGTGTCTGATTGTGACGTCCGAAAATCCCTGATCCGAACCACTTGTGTAACACAAAACCGGCCCGGGGATGTGAGATTTTTCTCGACTCAACTTTTGTGCCACTTTTCAGCGCTCCGACACGGCCTCTCCTTTGGTTAATGAATCCCACCGAAAAGGCTCCGTTTCCCTCTTTTCTTTGGCTGGAGGGGCTCGTCGCAACCCCCCTTTTCACTGCATTTTCACACATTCAATGCATCCAAAATGGTCTCGTTTTCTATCAACTAAGCTTCTTAATTGACGGTTCTATACAGCGTGGGGATTAGCCGATAAGAGGGGGTGAAGAAAGAGAGGGAAAGCAAAACAAAAAGAGGAAGTGAACGGTCAGTCGGGGTGGGGGGAGGGCGGGTGGCAGGACACCAAAGGATTACCACTGTCATGGGTTTCTGTGATAAAAATATGTCTTCAGATGTATGGGGAGAGAAGGAGGAAGGACTTTGAGGGGCATCCAAGAAAAATGTGTGCTATCAGGCACCCTCTCTCCGGGAGAGGACGGAGGAAGGCCCCTGCAGTGAGAATTCAGCATTTCCTCCACCAGTAGCTGCAGTTAATACACTCCCGAGGACCTGAAACTATTTCCAAAGGCCTGTCTTCGACGTTCCCCCTCTCAACGCTTGGCTCGCATATCTCCCGCTCTCTTTTTTCTTTATGTTGCTTCACATACTACGCTGCCCAGGGCCCCGTTTAGGGTGCTAAATATTTTGCCGCGCTGTAATGCTCTAATCGGTTCTTTCCATTGTTCGCCGGCTTGCCAGCGCGTTCTGTGATTTGATGAAAGTCGGGCCGTAAAAGAAGGTTTTTCGTGCTGCTGCGAGATCTCCGAAACTCTTTAGAGCGGAGCTGCAGAATGACTAAGTGCAACAGGGACTGATATAGTGTGTAACCTGTGAGCAGCAAGCACACACACACATTCGCACAGTCTCGGAGTGCCAGCTGTGCCACTGACGTAGGTGGAGTCCGAGTATCAAGCCAACACAGGCCTTTATAATGGTGCTAGATTTATAGGTGTGGCGCCTTGTGTTCTATATCTAATTACAGATTTTTTACAGTGATAGCATGTTAAGCGAAATGTAATACAAGCGCGTTAGAGCCATTGCTTTTGACCTAGACGTAGCAGCCCTACCTTTTAATTTGACAATATAGGGTTTCAGCCGAAAGAAGGGCTGATATGCTTCCTCCTCAGGGGCGCGCAGGTGATGTCGCTGGCACAGGAGGGATTTTAGCTTTTGTCTTTCGGTCCTTCTTCCTTCAACCTGCCCGCTCACTTTCACACACATTTTATTTTTATCTCGTATTGGACAAACAAGAGGTGCCATTAGGTTGCACGCCTTCCCTTCTAACAATATTTAATTAGGTTAAATCAGGTGAAAAATGGCCAACTCTGACTCCAGGGAAATTCCAGCTGGGGAATGACTGGGGCTGCAGGGCAGTGGGAGGGGTTTTGGTGCAGTGGAGATGAAAGCCGAGCTTCACGTCTCTTTTGATGGATTGGTACAGACACAGGGGAAACTTTACACGCTGTTTATTTGACCATGCTTTCCGCATGCGCGTATCGTATTAAAAACCACAAGTGTCGGGAGAGGAGTCAGAAGAAAGGGCTCTTTCCTTCGCTCAACAATACCCGAGCTGTTCGGCCTGATTTATGCGGCACAAAGGTCTCGGCGAAGGGAAGGGAAGAAATACACACTCACGCGTCACTCACTGACAGTCCGCGCTGCCGCAGATGATCTTGCAAGCGACGCATCGGAGCTGTCGTGTACACAAACACATGTGGCATGTGGACTTTTGCACACACGCTGAGAGCAGCTGAACTGGTGCATCTGTCAGTTGCGGCCATAATCCTCAATCTGACACCTGGCGTTCGGCAAACAATTATAAAGCAATCAAGCGAGCAAAATCCTGGTGGTGTTGAAATCGTGATAAAAGGCCACGGCGGTTGGACGAGGAGCGCCGCACATCCTCTGAAACGCAGGCGTGTTAGAACAATTATCAGATTTGAGCGAGCTCAAAAGGGGCACGTGCATAAATCTTGTGACGTGCATGTGTTTTGCATCTGCTACGAAATTCCCAAAGACAAAAACACGTTTTTATATCTGACAGCAGTATTAAACATCATAATGCGTCAAACTGTGCCTCAGCTGAGTTCTGAGGAGCGCTGGTCTCCCTGTGCCCTCACATTTGCAGAGCAGATGTCTTGATTAGAGCATAGAGCGAAAAATCTGTCATCCCTCCCGACGGGACGAGGGGCGTGACAATGCACAGAGACAGCTATGGACATGAAAACAGCAAAGTGGTCGACGCTGAAACCGTTTTGTTTTCTAAAAGCAACATAGTATTCAGATGATTCAACACACAGGACAGCAGACTGTTGATATATCAGGCCCGGGGCGACATGGCCTTAAAGGAGACCTATATTGTTTAGTTTTTTTGTGCATGTGAAAGATCTTGAAAGTTAAAAAGTCCACACCAACAGAAGCTCCTCTTTCCCGCAGAAAACGCTGCTCCTGAAACACCTCGTCAGTAGTCCCACCTTTAATTCTGTGACTCTGTGACATCATGATACATGGTCATGTCACACATTTGCATAATTTATGCCTAGAGGCTAGTTTAGCCCATTAAACTTGATTTTAGCACAGCTGCTCCTTTGTTGCCCACGATGCTGAGTCAGGCGTGTGTGAGCTGACCAATCAGAGCAGACTGGTTATGCAGGAGGCGGGCCTTAAAGAGGTAGTTCGCTAAAACAGAGTGTTTCAGACAGAGGGGGAATATAGCATTTTGAGCATTGAAGCATGGATTCTAGTAGTAACCCAAAGCAAACTGTTGCAGCTTTTGACCAATAATCATCAGTAATTGGGATATATTGACTAAGTGGATAAAGACAAGTCATCGAACAAGAAGACATGTCTGGAAAATTCTGAAAACTCCATCACTTTACTCTCATGCCACCTTTAAAACCAAGAAAAGACCAAACTTATGCTGTATGACGATATCCCAATATCCAAAATCTAGAACAAATGCATAAAAAAAAAATGGAAAACTGGATTAAGTCTAAGGTGATTAGTAAGAAAAGTAAATAGACCACCCTCGTTTGCTGTAAAAACCAAAAGCTGCGTGAAAACCCGCGGGTCTCGTGTCCAATCACATCTCACAGATCAGACTGTTTATGAGACAACCTGTAAAGACCAGAGGCAAAGGCTCGGCCACATGTTTTACTGCTCTGTTTGAATAATCAGGTACAAGTAAAACAAACAGCAACAGAGGGGATGTTTAGCAAGGAGCTCAGGGTCCAACTCCGAGGTAATAAGTGTTCATTAGTTTTAATAGCCCGGCTCCCGGACCAAATGAAATGAAGACTAGGAGACCGCGTCCAGCTAATGTAAATAAACCCAGAAATCTCCTCCACTGTCCATCTTGAAAAATGTTCTCTCGCTTTCTTTACAAACTGAGTCAGAGCAAAGCAGGAACAGGAAGATTTTGCCAAACGGTACAGTACTTACGACTGAAAAGACATTTAGGCCCCATCAGAGAAAACTTTAACCTGGATCCTTTTTCTCTCCCCTACCACTCTAGACTGCTATGCCAAGCTGCAAACCAAAAATGTGCAGGACACGAGTCAAGGATTGTTTAATCTTGAATAAAAGTTAAAAAAATATATATCTCCAGTGACCCAGCTGTCATGTTTTAAGCCGATGTTAGTCCAACGAGCAGATGCTGGTGTTTGGTGGCACATCTTGATTCCACCTGAGCCCAGAGAGAGGCGCTGCGAGACGGGCCCAGCGGTCCAGATGGGCCCCCCTCCCCACCCCAAACCAACACAGGCCTGAACGTAAACATGGCTTGGGTCTGGTTGTGAAGAGGGAGACCCCGTTTATTTATGGACATGTCTGGGTCTGGGACACAATTATAGAAAGATAGATAGAGGAGGTGAGGGACAAAAGGGAAAAATGGCAGGAAAGCGGAGCGTCCAAGCTCACACGTGGGCGACTTCCAAGCGTGAGATCTGGCCCGCCGAGACAGTAGTAGCTGGATATTAAGTGTGCCTGAGCCGACACACTTTCTTATCTATGGACTCGGTCCAATGTACAAACCGTAAAAGTACAACAACTTGCTCGTTTGAGGAACTAATCGATCCCTCCGTGACGTCAAACGCACTACGAATAAGTAACCGGAGCTATTGGCTGCGGGGCGGCAAAAGTAGAGAGAGGGTGCGAGGCCGGGGGGGGAATTTAAAGAATTTTCCCGTGTGCTTACCGGTACAAACCAAGCCCACCGCAGGTTTATGAAAGTGCGGCTTTTCATCTTCACTGCGCTCCCTTCGACTATATCTGTTTAATCTAGACTTTTTACAATAGGGTTTTACAGCTTGATAGCCGGGCCACAGAGACCCAGACATCGTAAGGTGTTTTTTATGGTGCGTGCAGCTCCTTTATGACCGGGCCAAACGTCATTGCGTTACTGTACAGTGCAGGGGGGGGGGGGCGGGTAGTTCTGCAGAGGAGGAGTGAGGTGGGTCATTTTGGGACCAAAGTAACCGTGGTCAGGATGAAGAAGCACTGAGGAGAATTATAGGTCACCGGCAACTCAAAGGCCGCAGCTTAGACGACAGTGCGGCAGTCTGGCAGCTCATCTCACAGAACAACTATCCATCATGAAAAACAAGTTACTCAATGAATCAGCCGTTATGGGAGGCTCCGCAGGATGTTTGTCTGTAAGGGAAGACAAATCATCCGTCATTTACTAATCACATAATCAGTACATGGAAGAGGATTAGGGCCAATGAATCATTTTTGAGGGGGTTTGGACTTTTCTCTTCAAAAATCTGGCTTCAAAGTCACAATTCAGACTTTTTTCCCAGAATTTTGACTTGATCTCAACATTAAAGTCAGAGAAAATTGTTTTGAGTCACATTTATGCACTTAAAGTCAGACTTTTGAGTTTGATTTTAGAGTTGTGACTTTTTCTTGCTCGCAGATTTAATCTCAGTATTAAAATCAGAGCAAAAAAAGGCAGAAATCTGAGATTGAAGTCTCAGAAAAAGGTCAGAATGCATTTTTTTTCCCCTAATCCTCATATACAAACGTGCATATATCAGCTATAGAAGCTACATTTAACTTGTGTTTGGTGACTTGACTGTGAAAGGCGTCTTCTCGGTGTGAACGTTCTCCGCTCGTCCCGCTCCAGCATTGTTACGACATTGCGCAGGGCAGTAAAAGTCGGGCTAGGTGATTAGCACCGTGGCCTGAGACGGCGCGCGCACACACACACAGAATCATAAACATTACACAATCGCGGCAAACATACGAGCAGCTTCAGCTAATTAAGACCACGCTGCCTTTTAATGCCTGTTTATATCTGACTCTTAAATGAACGCTGCCCCCGGAGCTCCTTCCAAAACAGCTCGGTCGAAGGAGCAGGGCAGGGGGAGGAATGGAGGTGATAGTGAAGGAGGGATGAAAATTACAGCAGGAGGAGGAGGAGGAGGGGCTGGCAGTGCCACAAGGCAGAAAGTTCATTCTTGAGTTGAAAACAAAAATTGCTGGTAGACCGGGCCATTTAGTCAGAGGACGGCGTGTGCGCATTATTTTAGCAGAACCTGTTTCATTAGATGATCTGGGAAGGGAAAACTTGTGAGGCGTAAAGATTATCAAACGTGCTGGCCTGTTTCAATTTCTTTGATCTTCATGATTTGGTGAATGATTGAACGCGGGCGAGGGGAGAGGGAACTTTAATACCTCTCAATCAGTACCATGTGGGGCTTTATTGGTGCGCTGCTGCCTTGGCGGGCATGAAGGACATGGAGACCCAGGGGGCAGAGGGACTGGCTATCGCTCGCTCACATCGTTAAAGTCGATAAGCTGGCAGCTGGCGGGAGGGAAACTTGCCATCAGTAGCCACAAGGTCCCCGACCACTTCACTCACATTTTCCAAAAAAAAAAAAAAGAAGCTGTTTTTCTCTGCTCTGCCGTGGTTTCGACCGGACTCGGCACCCTCCAGAACGAGCAGGGTCTGCCGCGTGGCGCCGCGGCTCTGGAAAAGTCCGGCCTCACCTGGGCGACCTCTGACCTGTCCCCCTCACGGCCACCGGGCTCTCTCCGCGAGGCCTCTGAGTAACAGTAAAACACGTGAGACCTGCCTTTACAGGTCACCCGGCGCACGTAACACACAACTAATACACAATTTCTAGAAAATGTCACAGCTGTAATTATATTTGCTTGCGGATCACC
Source organism: Diplodus sargus (assembly GCA_903131615.1). Taxonomy (NCBI): domain Eukaryota; kingdom Metazoa; phylum Chordata; class Actinopteri; order Spariformes; family Sparidae; genus Diplodus; species Diplodus sargus. Next base: position 304,031 of record CAEMYA010000126.1, read on the forward strand.
CTTTTAATAAGCGCAGATTTTTGGGTTTCAAGTTGCAGCTTGTACGGCGAATCGGGGATTTACTGAGAAGGTGGCGCAGGCATGTGTGTGTGTGTGTGTGTGAGGGAAAGACAGATGTCTGGTGGAGGCTCGGTTGGCAGAGTTTACAGTGGAGGAGCTAACAGAGGAACACACACAAACATACGTACCCACCTCGCGCAAACGCACTGAAACCTGAGCTTACGACAGCCGCTGCCGCTGCCCGCCGCATGTGTGTTCACGCACATGTGTGTACGTGCGCTCTCTCCACAGCTGCCCCGACACACGTGCACCCCATTTGGGCTGCTGCTGATTGAGCGCTGCAGCACCCATCGTAGGGCGACGTAGTTATTCATTTTCATTGCGCTACGGTTTCCCTCCTCCCCGATTTTTCTAATTGGGGTGCTGCCGACGTTAGTGGAGGTTACCCGTGCACTGGAAGGGTGTCGAGCAGAGAGCGCCGGGTTGCTGCATACGGCTTGAAGGCCCGTTAAAGGAGCTGCTGCCACTAACAACACCCCATTAACGTCAACCGCAGGGAGCGCAGAACCGTAAGAGAAAGTTATGGAGAAAGGCTCGCCGTGCGATGCTTTATTGCACTGCTGCAGAATGTGGCTCATGCAGCAGCCGGCATGTGCCATCTGAGGTTAAAAAGGTTGAAAAAAAAACACATGCAGCTAATGAACAATTGTTTTCCTAAAGAATGGCTCGCCTGCAAAGTACGAAAAGACTCCAAAGAGTTTGAAGTGAATTATTAACTCGAACAGTAGACGGAGGTTTGCCTTCGCCATCGACTAGACAGATATACAATCAGACTTCCTCCTCGAAGCTCCACCTTGTCTTGCTCACTCTACCCACTCACTCTGCCATAAACAACAGCTTGGGGAAAAAAAAACACAAAAAAAACGTGGATCTCTTCCCTAAAGGCAAGAGAGCGCCCACAGTACCCGCCCGCCTTGGACGCGTCTGGTCAGGTCCCCCCTTCAGCTCGGCTAACCCGCGGTAGCTGTTATCAAAAGCTGCTGAAGGATTTAGAGCATCGAATGATTACGGAGAGATGAGTTACTTTTGGAGAACCGGAGAAGGGATGGTGAGAAAGATAAGCAACTGGGAGCAGCAGTGTCGCAACCCAAACCATCGACTCCTGTTGCGGGTTTTAGCGCTGGCACTCGAGAGGGAACGAGATTTGACGCAGGCGCTAATGTCAACAGGCTCTCCGCAGAGAGGCTGAGAGTAAACTGTGGGCTCGCACTTTCACTGAAAAATAAATAGAAATCAAAAAAAAAAAAAGAACAGCAGCAGAGGCAAATAGTGGCCGGGCGGCTCAGATAAGGCCACGGTTAGGAATTTGATGTTGATTTTCCTCAGAAAGAAAGTAGATAAGAGAGATCCGGAGGAACCGCGCGCAGAAATATTACAAAGGTTACGCAGACGTTTGGGTGTGTGTGTGTGTGTGTGTGTGTGTGTGTGTGCGCGCACAGCTCTCTTCAAGGTGGCTAAAGTCCCCTCAGTGACCAACCTAAAAGCAGAAATCTGATTAGCTGTAGCTTAAGAACAACTTGACATACACTGCAGGAGGTGTGGCTATGTGTTTAAAGTACACACTTGCTGCCCTGATCCACTTATTCACCTAACGTATACCTGCACACATGAAACGCTGCACGAGGTTTGCGCGGACCGTGCCGCATGTGCACGCGGGTTACACAACGCCGAAGATTAACGATTCGCTTGCGATTACAACTTCTTCCCATGACACCATTTTCCCATAATCTCCACCTGACAGGAACCTGACGAGCGACATATTCTCAGATCTGATTTGCCGAGAGCGAACATTTGCTCAGCGCCCAACAATGAAGCGCAACACAGCGAGAGGAAACGGAAGGCAGGGCCCGTCCAAGGTGCGCGGTGAGGAACGGAAGATTCAATGATCAGAAGGAAGTTCACTCAGAAGGGGTGAATTAGGTTTCGGCAGTGGTTGCGAGGAGTTAACCAGAGCCGAACGTGCAGAAAAACGTCCCTTTTGGCCTAAGTTTTATAAGTTTTAACACATGCACGGAGCTATAAACAACCACAATTATGAGCCCGGACGCCATGTGCCAACATCCACACATAAAAGCCACCTGTGGGAACCAGACTGTAGGTGGATTTATCCTTGTGCGATTACTGTCAATCAAAGGCTGCCCCACCTGTTCCTGAAACATGTCACCTCGTATCTTCCCTCTCATTCATTCTGTGCTCGGCAATGTCTGAAATTTCACAAACGAGAGGGAGTGAAGCCAAAAAAAAAAAAGAGTTGTGATTTAGATCTGTGCTGCGATCACACTGTCGTCCAGCTTGTTTTCTTTGCCTTTTCTTCACGACGGTACATTTAAAACGGTATCCCCAACTTGGCCCGTGGTTATGCTGAAGAACTCTGCACAAATTCAACGACTCCGTCGGTTCAGCAGCATCTCAAGCAGCCAGGCTGGTATAAAGGGGTCTGAGAGCGACAGATGTACAGAGTGAACAGTTGGCTTTATTGAAGTTCACTGTGAGTTTATCAGCGTCGGCGCACACAGAGGCACGCGGCGACTTTGATCTTCAAAGGGAGATGAGCACGAATGAGGGGCAATAAGAAGATAATAATGCCAATCGACATCCATTACTCCATAGATCACAGGGTTACTTCAACATGCTAAGTAGCCTTTACTCTCAGGAGAGAGGGAGGGGAGGGGAGGGGACGGCACATTTAACGGTCCCACAGTGCCATCTAGTGATAACATGTGAGACTGAAGAGACCCACAGGCATGAGCTGGGCAGTGGTGGAGGACGTGTTCAGACCCCTTTACTTGAGCAGAAGTGTCAAAGCCACACTGTGAAAATATACAGTATAAAAAAAGTCAAAGAAATGCTCCCTGCATGAACGCGCATGTTGCATTTTACTAGTGCAGATGTTCCTCATGTGCTGCTGGGTAGTTTAATCCACAGCGGTGATGTATAAATAAAATCACTCTGTTTGTTGTGTTAAAAGTTTTCATGAGCCCGTTTCAGCTCCGTGACGTTGCATTTTCTAGCGAATCTGGGAGGGAATTTTTATCTAACCGAAAGAGAAGAACACACAATCCCTCAATTCATCGGAAACATTCAGCACGAACACATCTGGAAGGGCATGAAAAACTGTCGTCTGACAAGTGTCGGTACCAAAAGCTGTCGGGCGAGTGTAGCGGAGTCAAAAGTGGAACACTGCCTCTGAGATGTGGTTGAGTAGAAGTATAAATTGGCATGAAATGCAAATATTTAGTGAGTAAATGTACTTGGTTACATCCCAACACTGAGTGTTGAGTGAACTGTAACCTTCACAAAGTGATGAAAACAACAAATGTATTGAAAAGTCTGCGAAACACCCTTTAGGAAAGATTTAAGATATTAAATAGTAACGGGTTAAAGACGAATGCTTGTCAAATATCACTACAAAAAAAAAGGGCAGAAAACTGTTCTGTGTGCAGGAGAGGGCGTTTTCTTATGCAAGAGCGTCACCTTGTGGTTAATATAGTCAACTGTAGTGCAGTGGTAGGTTCCACACAGCGAGTAGAGAATTGAGCTCTGTTGGGAACTATAGCTGAGCCTTGAGCAGGCAGCTTAAACAGTTTGACCTGAAGATGAGTCCGACACAAAGCAGATCTTTAGACGTGTGTAGAATGTGATGTGAGATCATTTAATGCCACTTGTGAAAAGACAACCATCTGTTGTTCTGTGCACGTTAAAGTAAAGAGGTGCACAGTGGATTCTCCCAGTGTGGCTGGAGACAAACTCTGACCTCTAGTGGTGTTTAAAGTTGTTGCTTTAAAGCAGCTTCAAGGAGAAAAAAATAACAAGGGCTCATTACGTCACTGAATGTTGCTCTGGTGCTGGACTGGTGTGTCAGCTGTATTGAAGTCTACAGGAGAAACATGGAGAAACACACTGACACCCAACATATCTATGACCTCTGATGAAGAAATACCTTCCAGAAAACACTTCAGAGTTAACAGCTGATATTTTCCCCCAAATGACAGACATGGTCCGGTCAGATATACCTGATGGGACGGTGGGAGCCTTTCCCAAATGGAATCGAGGAAAGATTTCAGTACAGGCGTCACTACAGCCCGGCACCAAAACAAGGCCTGGTGATGTAATGACCTTCCCTTCCCTGCTCCAGTGCACCTGGTTCAAATGAATGTTGGGAGCATGGGAGCATTCAGCTTTTAGGTTCGATGCTCTCCAGTAAGTTTCCTGAATACACAACTGTCAGCTCATATAAATCAGGGCTGGGAACATGGCTGTTTATTGCGGAATGTAATAAGTTAGATACATAACTTGTTTTTGATCTGTGACCATTTATTCGCTTACTTTAGTTTGTATTGTCCCCTAAATGCTATTTCTTTGTGTGACTTTTGCTTGTTATCAGTTTTGTTTTTACTGTTTTTATGAAATGTTGATGTTTTGATTGTCTTGTATCTGAAAGCTGCAACAGCAATAAACTAGTCGTGCCTTTCACAATAAAACATGTACCAAGGTTCAATCAAAGGAATTAGGACATGGGAACATGAAAGAAAAGTCACTGTTTAGTGACCGAAATTTGTAATTAAGAAGTGCACAATGTTTTTTAGCAGACAGACTTTATACAGAGACGGCACAAATCGGTAAATCGGTAAACATTTTCAACGTTTTCAAATTAGCACTTTCCAACATAAACATGTTCTGTGTGGGACTGAATGAACATCTTTTTAAATAATGATTTAATGATGATTATTGCTCTGGTTTGATAGTTTTGATCAAATATCATTGGGACAGGATTATTTATGTTAAGTTTGAAAGAGGAATTTTGATTATATTCTGAGTGACTTTGGTAAAGCTATTATTAAAATCCATGCAGAACTTTTATTTTCAACGTTTCTATGGCTGATGACATTTGAGCAAAACTGACATTGTTACATTTTTATTTCCTAAAACACAAGCAGCTTTCTGGGGATTTTTTTTTTTTTTTTGAAATGTTGAATATTCTTCCCTGTAACGGGCTTCTGAGAGGAAGATTTAATATTGATTAAAAAACATTTGTACATTTTGTATTCCTGAAACTGAAACGTGGGGGTTCGATTTTCAAGTAGGACATTCAATTACCAAAGCTTAAATATAATAATATCATATTTGGAGTCATAATAGTGGATAAAAAAAGGGGAAATGGTGTTAAAATAAATAAATACATGAATAAAATACCCTGATCATTAAGGGTAAACAATTCATACACAGATTTCAAATGTATTAATGCCAAAACAAAAAAGTATTTACAAATGATTTAAAAACCTTGAGATTTACCGAACTCTCCTTTGTTCTGATAATATCTCTGACTTTATTTAGTTCTTTTTACATTTTTATCGGTTGTGGTTCTGTTTTGATAAACCTCATGATAAGACTGTAAATATGTACTGAATATTGTAACTGCCAGTCACTGATTATAAATAAAGGGTGGAAAAAAAACATGTTCGATGAATGAATTAGCGCCACAGATCTTTAGTGGTCGACTGAAGAAAACGCAGCCCACGAAGCCATTTTCATGTTACAACCTACTTTGTCCACAAGGGGGCAGCAGAGTATAATAAATACACCGATTACAGCCTGCGCTGCTGCACAGCCACCTTCTCTTGATGCCATTTTTTAGAAAAAGAAACCTGACATGGAATATAACCAATTATTTTTTAAATCATAGAACAATTCATGCTGCTTGTCACGATATTTTTATCCTCTCAACCACGACACAACATCAGAGGACATGCAACATCCTTCTCTCCTCCGCAGTCTGCCAGCCTGCTGGCTGGATGGATGGATGGATGAGTGATGCCCGGTGATGACAGCCTGTCGCCTGGACAGTCTCCAGCAGATTCAGCTGTCATTACGGCACTTTGGCGCTCTACACTTATCTGTGCCTCCGGTCGGTGAGGCGGGGGGCGGTGACACTGACAGCACCTCTTCCACTCCGGCAGCATTTGTCTGTCAGAGAAGGAGGCTCATGGCTGAGCTGCCAGCTAACAATCATGCTGGTGGCACCTTCTAAATGATGATAATCGACAGCGTAGCTCGACCTCGTTTACTCTCATTTTAACACTGCTAAAAATTAAAAAAACGGTCAGCCAGTGTGTGTGGCCAGTGTGTGTGCTTGTGTAGGAGACCGGTCTCCTACACAAGCACAGGATTTCACACACACACACACACACACACACACACACACATACACACACACGGTCGTCTGAGGAGCCTGGTGGTCTTGCCGTGTCCCCGGGGAGGTCACGCAGGAAATTTCACGCTCCTCTTCACACTGAAAATGTCTCCTTTATCCTCCCCACTGAGAAGGAAAGAGAAAGAAGGGGAGGGGGGGCGAGGAGTGAAAAGAGTGGCTCGATGGAGAGGG
>CAEMYA010000126.1:325752-347138 GCA_903131615.1 Diplodus sargus
TAGTGATTCCTCGGGTTTAACATCTAAGGTGGAAGTTCAGCTTTTTCTTTTGATTTGGGGAAAGAGTCAGACTCGTTCAGAGATGTACCATGCGGGCATAAAAGAAATTATTTCAATCCCTACATTGTTGTGTCTCCTCGTGATAATTGTGGCCGCTGCTCTCTTTCATCGGTTTGGGGGGGGTGAGGCTCTCTTGGCTCCCTCCAAGCAGCCCAATTAGCAGCCCTGCCGAGGTGGAGTGTATTATGCAAATACAAACAGCCACTGTACCAGTGTGAGCAGCTCCCATGGGTAGCCCTGCAACAAGGCGATGTTAAATGAATATTAGATTTGTTGTGCCTACAACAAGTTACCTATTGTTGTGCCGGCCTTTCTGCTGCACTGGAAAAGCCATTCAAACAAGATAATCTGTCTGCGACTCGTCATGGCGGCGCACTGTTTCCCCCGCGCACCGAGACAAAGGGGCTGTTTGATTGGGAATATGAAGCAATTGGTGTGGGAGAATAAAGGGATACTTCTTACGGCCTCCGCTGCTCGTCACCGGACCCCCTTGATGCAATCGAAGCTCTCAATTTCACCCGACGTGAACAATCCCTGACATATTTCCCCCTCCGCTTCCATTTATTAAGCTTCCCTCCTAATCTCGCTGTGTCCTGTCTGCGTCTATTGTTTCACGCTCAGCTCAGCTGCCGCTCTCTGACATCGGGAACAATCGCTTTTGTCCGCGAAAAAAGCCGCTGGATGTCCCGGATACAAGGTGCGACAGTTGGGCCAGGGGCTGTGAAAGGGCTGCATTGTCCCTCCGCAAGGTGTGCTGGCCTGGAGACGGCCCAACACCGTGGCACATTTAAGATGAAATACGCTTTCTCTGGAAATTTGCACCACATGGCTGCCAAAGGAGCCATTGTTCCTTCTCATTACCCGCATTAAAGGATAACAAATATTTGAGTCGGTATCCATAAAACATGTGGTGGTGGGGTCCCGTCGAAGCCAGAGGGTAAAGTCATCCACTTGTATTTTACTGCTGGAGATGCTTCAGGTTGAGCACATTTGATCAACTCTAAATACTTAACAGCATAATCAACAGCAGTGTATCACTGTATTGTAAAACCACGTATTTCTAAAAAAGTCAACATTTCAATAGCTGAAAAAAACAGCCTTTCCAGCGAATCCACAGGGTTTTGTAAACCATTTCATTGGCTTTAAAAGTATGGTGATAGAGTATTTCACAGCATCAAGCGGTGAGGTTCTAGGTTGGCACCCTCCCTCGCTCGCCCCTCCCTTTCCGAAATGTCGGAGAAGCTCCAGGATCTACGGTGGCCCTCACGGAAAACAGAATCATTTTCTGAATATGGACCGGTCCAGGACAGCATAGAGCATTTTTCTACTCATTCAAGTGATGAAGTAAAGATGTATTTAGTTATTTAGTCTATACAACTATGGGTGTAAACTAAAAAAATAAATAAATAACTCAGTCATGAGATGACTTCTCAGTTTATCTGTCATAGTAAGTCATTACTTTGACCGTCTTTGGCTCACTGACAGCCCTACATATCTCATGTATCGCTCCATGTGTTGTCTAACTGCCACAAATCGAAATAAATCTGGCTAACACAACATTAATACCAGCTCTAACCGATGCTACCGTGTGATACAAATATCTGATTAAATGTACTTAGTCACATTCCACCACTCCGTACATTTTGACGGTTATTTTATTTGTTTCAAAACAGACGGTACAAGTTTTTTTCCCATCACTCCGAACACAACATCTTTGTTTTGACACTTTTAAGAGCGAAGTTTGATCCATAGTAAAATGTCACCCAGTCACGCAAGCACACGCGGATAATTGCCGGGTGTGTTGCAGTGCATCGCGTGTGTGTCACTTTCTCCCTGGTCATGTCATGCAGCTGTTTGTAAACAGTCCTCCCGACACCCCAGTCAGCTAATGACAGGGTTGAGCTGGAACACAATGGCTGCCTCCTGGCACGCTCTGGCTGGGAAAAGAACAGCACTGACAAAGGAGTGAATACGAGAGGTTCATCAGGAACGCAAGTGTCAAAACTGAAGCAGAAATTTCGAAGGGGGGGGGTTGTTGGAATTAATTTAGCTTGTACAATTGTATGTTTAATTAATCCAATGCTAACAAATACACCAACCCTCTGCATGGGGAGAGAATGTTGTCAGTCAAAGTAAAGTCTATCAGTGGGAAAATGCTAAAATATATAACTTTAAGGAATGTTTTTGGGAATGAGCACTTTATTTATTTCTTTACTGAGATACTGATCTTTGACGTTGATCCTACTTTTACGGCTATATAGTAAAAATAAGGCTACAGGTGACGGTTAGCTTAGCTAGGCATGAAAGCTACAAAGGGGGGAACAGTTAGCCTGGTTCTGTCCAAAGGAAACAAACTCCTCTGCATCTCTAATGCTCACTAATAAACATCCATCTATCCAACAATAAGCTAAGCTAGCTCTTTATGCTAAAGATTAGCTGGTAAGAATCCAAATAAGCAGAAAATACGAATGCTAAAATGTGTGATACTTTGATGTGAAGAAATTCACAACAACAGTATGTTCTGTTTCAGCACCAGTGCCTAATTCACGCTCTGCAAGCCATTTTGCAATCCTCACGAAGCGGCAGCTGCTAACAACACTTAGTGTTTGACAAAACAACTGTGTGTTTAGCGCGGGCATTGATGTACGGTTCATTTCACGTGTTTTTGTAGTTTATAGCTGAGCCATAAAATTGAAAGACTCGGTGACATTTCTGGAGGATCAAGTGTGATGATCACTGGGATCCTAGAAACACTCCCCAAAAAACAGCTGAGTTCACAAAAGCCATTAGCCTGCTTAGACTCAGCTTTGAGCGTAATTACCACTATTAGAGATCAGAGAGCACCACCCAAGTCTGAGCGTTGGTATTTGTTTTGCTTTTGTGTGTATGCACATACCATGCAAGTCAGTTATACCATGCAATGGTAACGTCAGTTATTACTGCTACAGCTGCGCAATATCTGAAGAAAAGGATCACCATTTGTGATGCACGGGAACACCCATGTAACACACCTGACAACCACTTCAAAGGAACAATCAAGGGATTTCTCTGAGTGGCAAATCCAGTGTGATTAGCAATAATTAATCGTTTTAATGCCAATATTGCACATTTTGGCGACAACGCAAGGTCACAGCGTTTTGTTTGTGTCACCTCTGAAGTACGGTTGAGGAAACAGCGTTGAATATGCACGCACCGTGCCATGGAGGCTCCGCGTATGGAGTCACTTTAGCCCGCCTTTGATGTCAGAATGGTATGCTGAGGTTCCAACTTCTCTCGCTGACGCTGACTCACTCAGCTGGGAAGCTAGCGTGACAGCCGAGGCAGGTTAATGTGTTCCCCCCCTCCAGACAAACACCATGAAATACGAGTGAGTGACTGCTGCCTTGAGGCGGAGGACACATGAAGCGCGGAGGAAAGAGAACTTCTCTGGTTTGAGCATTTTGGAGGTTTTTATGAGCAGGTCCATGGCTAAAAAAAAGAAAAAAAAGAAGAAGAATTATGTGGGGCTTATCTCATCTTTGTGTTTAAGAAGTGAGAGCAATTACCGCGATATAAGACACTTAGTGCGTTCAGATCGCTGCGCACATTAGGAAAGGATCATTACAATCCCGTTTGAATCCACGAGTGGATGTAAATCCATCACGGCCCTGGGCAAAGAGAGCGCACTCCGTGTAAAAGCCTTATTAGTGTCTAACGTTTACGTCACTGCTGCTGAGGTGGTGGGGGGGCTCGAGTCACGTGACTTTTGACTGGAGTTGCAAAATTTGAGGACTTACTTGACGAACGTTGATTAAAGTTGGGAATGGTTGGTGAACTGACAAAGGGTATGCAAAGTCTTGCTAACTTGCGATGACACAGCCACTCCAAAATCCAGTAAGAAAGGTACACGATTTAACTTTTTAGCTAACTTTTTGGCATTTAAGCTAACCTGTTGACTAGATTATTAGCAATTGTTAGCTAGAGGCTTGTTATTGATTGCCACAAAATGTCAAATATCAGTCAGATTTATGATGTGCAAGCAGCGACAGTTTTTGCCAGCTTTCCATGACCATTGCCTTTTAACTGATGTAAATGTGGGGACTGGGGTCGATCATCGGATTCTTCAAGACTTCTTCTGTGTTTTTTTGACCCTAGCAATGACTTGTCCTTTACTAAATCACAGCGCGGACTCGGCTCGAAGGTTTAGACTTTAGACTTGCACGTCCCGCCTCTTCACTACTGACTCGCCTTGATACGACTGGTTCTCAACTTACACAACCAAAGGGCTTTCGGACGAGCTGATGGCAACTTTTAACATGCCTGATGTTGCTTTTACGCCATTCGTGAAAACACAAGCTCTGAGTACAAGTTACACTATTGTTCATCGATGACTGATAGTGGAAACAATAACAGAGCGGCGTGCGACTTGTCTGGTTCTGAAGAAAAAAAACATCAGCTCTGTCTATATAAACCGAGGCTCTGGCCAGGATCTTAACACACTGAGAGGCTGTGTTTGAAAGTTGTTAACTCTTTAATTCTGTCAGATGGCTGTCTTAAGGCGTGGAGAAGCACAACATTGATTCAAGCCTACGGCAGTGCCCTTTATAAAGCCAAAGATTGTTGCATTTATGGAGGAATTCTGTTGTTGTTTTTGGGTATGTAAATGATTCATGCTTTACAAACGTTTTGGAGTCGGTCCAGTGGATCACCTCAACCGGCTGCAATCGCTGCAGTGTAATCCTTTGGGGCAACTGCGAGGTCCCGTCAACGCTACGTCGCCTTGTCTTTGCTGTGGCTTTGGTTGTTATTTTAACAACCTTATTTACCTTATTTTGACTCACCCTTTCACCATCGCCTCTCGTGATAGGCTTCTATTTCTGGTGACATTAGTAGGATCAGGATTATTATTTAACAAAATCTATTTAATGGAATTATATTTTCATAACTTTGACAGTCCAAAGGATTAAGTGGTTCCAAGACTTTTGGTATGCACGAATCATTTACACACTAAAAGACACAAATATAGAGTCCAGGTTTCAAAAATATCAGAAATGGCGTTTGCATATGTAGCAGTATTTCGTGTCATATAACATTCAGCCACGATGAGGAGGGGATGGCGGCAGCTAGATGAGATGAACGCCAAACAGCGTTACAATCACGTTGTGTTTCTTTAGCCAGAAGTGTAAACTGTGCTCCGTTCCTGCTGCTGGATCGCTGAATAGGTGGGGGGCTGTTGACGGAAAACATGGTGGTCCAGCTGGATTGAAGTGGCGGAGCTAAAAAAAAAAAAAAGGGATCTGGGGGCAAAGGGAAGTGGGTAAGTGAAGTAGTATGTGGTGGTGGTTTGTGGAGGTTAGACGATGAGTTCTGAGAGGGCGAAGCGTGTGCGTGTTTTGGAGTGGTTGAAGGCGGCTGAATGAGGCACTTGTTAAAAGGAGATATTGCCAGTGGCCCCGCCGTTTTCTTTTCACTGTGCAGATCATCTCTTTTCACAGGAACGGAGAAACCAAAGGGGGGGGAACCGGGTTCAGAAAAAAAGTGTTTTGAGAATATAAGAAATATTCACCCTATTCATAAGAGAGAGAGTGAAGCCCCTGAGACACACGTGCACACACACACACACACATAAAGACAACACGCTCGTAGAACAGGTGTTGCTACACAGCTGAGTTTCCACCCTCCTGCTCTCCCCGTTTCATCTCCTTCCCTTGACAGACGTTTATAGCACCAACAATGGACTGTTAACCTCACAGTAGCTCTTTATGATGGTGATGGATCTGGCGTTTTATTAGGGGCAACTGTTGAAATTGCTACTCATTCTTCCTCGCGGCGCCGCAATGCGGGACTTCTGCCTGTGACACAAAGTCCAGAGTCTGCTGCCAACACACTGAGGATGACGCGGAGCTTTGTTTCACCCAGTGAACACCGGTCAGAGCAGATTACTGGGGCAGTCAGGTGACCCGTGGCTTCTCTGGGTCAAAGATGCATCCAGGGGACGACCAAAATAACAAGTCGGCACGCTGACCTCAACCTTAAATGTGAATCCAAACCATTACGCACAAATAGAAAAACATTACAGAGGAGGAAGCAGAAGGAGGAGGAAAAAGGAAATTACTTGAGGTGGCACACAGCTACAGCTCAAGCATTAATGGGGAACTGAAAAACAATTCCAGGTATTTTTGCTGTAGGTGTTCTCTCTTGTAGACACTGTTATTATTGCATAGGTGTGTATGGCCTGATAACATCACACTCAAATGTCAACAGTGGTTGACTGACTCATGTACTTTGCAGCTACTATAATCATTTTTTTTTTTCTCCTCCCGGAAGCTGCAGCTGCAGGTGCCGTTCAGGGCTGCAGGTCGAGATGAGCGAAATGAAGTGAAGAACACGCAGGACTGTACCAGTGATACAGTGTAAGGAGGATCATAGTAAACTCATTAAATGTCAAGAAACAAAATACAAGTTTCATTCTTTTACCATGCGCCTGATATTGACTAGACACGTTTTTTTATCGGCGGTTTCAACCTGACGGCGCACAAATATCCTGATTGGCGCCTTCAAATCGATGATGATGAGCTCATGTTTTCAATGTAGGCGATGAAGGTCAGACCCATATTGAGACTCGATGCCTAAAAACGTGACAGTATTACTTGTATTTTAATTAGACATGGACCTCATACTGGTGTTGTGTATTTTATTTTGATAAGAAAGTCATTTGTAACGAGGTTTGATTTGATGACCTTACGCAGCATTCGAACAATAAGCATGAAAGTGCAGAGGGGAAGGCTGAATCGCTGTGAAAAAAGAGACAGGTCACACACACGCCAACCCGCCTGTGTGTGTGTCCAAACGTATGGATATTAGCCTAGGTGTGATGTGCGAGGCCGCATCCAGAGCCATTCCTTTGTTGTGTGGAGCAGCGTCGCCCCGAGGGCTGCAGCAGCGTGAGTGCGAGCTACGTGGTGCTCTGGAAACAAGAAAAGCGGCTCTGTTTTTGGATGGCTGTCTTGGCTTTGTATGAGCGCTCGCTGGCACGCAGTCAAGATCCTGCCCCCAGAGAGGGAAGATTAATGACAGCTAGTCACGGAAAGGCTTTACAGCAGCAGGGAGAGCAGAGGAGAGAGGGATAGAGTGGGAGAGGGAAGATGGAGAGGAGGGGGCGGGGGGGGAGGGAACACAAAGGTGAGGAGCCGCTGTGTTGACGTGGGAGTGATAGGAGCAGGTATGAGTAAAAAAGGCGTGTGAGGTTTTTTTTTTCTTTTTTTTTTTCTCGTGTGTCTCGAAAAAAGAGCCAAGTACAAACACAGATTAGACAGTTTAAAACAATCCTCATAAACTTTCGTAATAGTTGTAAAAACACGGCCAAGACAATGACTGAATGCATTCTTCCCTGAATTTCATCACGCTAATCCGGCTAATGTCCACATGACAGGTCTGACAGCCACTTAACTCACGGAAACCTCACCCTATCAGTCTCCATACGCTCAGCACCTCTGCCTGGGCAGGGTGAGAGATTGCTAATTACACAGGTTTTGTTTAGTTACGGTCTAGACGTTACATCTACTCTCATAATGACACCAGAACAGACGGTGTTGTGAATCCTCATCTCACGCATTGTTTTCCCCCTCATTAGGTGAGGGCAGCGAGTTCTATGTGTTACACCTCGTAGAGCAGTGTTTCCTCACGAGGTAACTGACCTGGACCCTGACAAGAATGTACGACGAATGAACCAAGAGCTGAGGCGAGTGCAGTGGTAGGGCTGACCTCTCTCTCCCCGCCTCCCCAGCCCAAAACCCAAAAACCAATGTCCCCGACTGCAGAGCAAGCCCAGGTCACAGTGAACTCACTCTCCTCGTCTCCTCTTTCATTCCCTGACCACACTGCTCATGACCTCACTCCTTTCGGAGGCCCGAACAGACTTAAGTCTTTGTATCACTATCCTGAGCAAAGTTTTCCTGATGGGACCAAAGATTTCTCAAATTGAGAGAGAGAGAGAGAGAGAGAGAGAGAAGACCAGAACATGTGTATCTGCTTTTCGGGGCTGTTTACTTCGTTGCGGAGACAGGCTGGATTCCTCCATCATAATGCATGGTAAAATGCTCCATTTCATGGTGCCAGGCACTTCTGACCACAAGAATGAAGGGAAAATTATCCTGTAAGAGCATTTTTATCCGGCGAACATCCCCTCTGAGCAGAGAAAATGACTTCATAAGACATTGTGTTGAAACGTCTAACTCAGGGCTGTATGCAGCTCACATTTACTGGGGATAAATTTCATACTGGACGATTCCATTGAAGTGAAGGAGAGTGGAGCACAGCCTTGGAGGCGCAGTTGATGGCTATGAAATGTGGTCGACTTCAGGCGCCGCCTTCCTTGGGTACAACTCAATGTGAAAAAGTTAGGCAACAGTGCTAGCTGCTGAACCACCGTGACCTGACAATGGAGGTCACCTCATCAGATCGCTGCTGCAGTCACTTTTTAAAGTTTTTTTAAAAAGTCATCTCTGAGCTCTCCTTCCATCAGGACATCAGAGCAGAATCCGATGTGACTCTGGGTGTTTATTCCTCCAGAGGGGTCCGGCTCTGCACTATTTTGAAAAATTTTAAACAGTTCCACATTCAGCAGACAGAACAACATTTTAAAAAAAATAATACATTTATTTGGCCATCTGATAAACCAGAGAGCTAAACAATGAGTTCATAAAGCTGCACATTCAGGTGGCTCTTTTTTACATCGCCAATGTTGTGATACAGTGTGGTCATACAATTTATTTGAGCAAAGTTGCAAAGTACAGTTCATGATGTTCCAAAATTAATAAAATAACACTGTTCAAATCATTTGTCACTCAGACGTCTTTGGGGGATTTGCAATTTCCCATGTTTGGTGAGCTGGTTGCTGTATTTGCAATGTGTCAAAACACTTTGCAGAGAGAACTTAATCTATCGCTGCCATTACCACATTAGAAAACAGTAAAAGAAAGCAATCTAAGTTAAAGCTCTCCCCGAATCCCCTCTGTATTTCCATCGGTGCACCTGGAGGAAATTCATTTAGCTAAGCAAAACAGTCAAACTGAATGGTACATTTCAGCAGCGTTTTATCTGGCAGACTATACAATACATACTCTGCACAGCTGCGATATCTCTGAATCGGAGCGTGGATATCTCTAACTGTCGGCTATCTGCAGAGAACAAACAGGGTTTCTGTCCACAAAGATGTTCCCCAGCCAGGTGTATCAGTACTTCCCATACATACTTCCGACATAGCATTTTCACCATGTCACCTGCCGCCCGTTCTGCCGACGTGACGAGGGAGAGAGCAGAGTGGGCGGCAAGGGGAAAGTGAGGAAGGGAGGGGTGCTATTGTTGGCACACTCCTGCAGTTCTGTAGGCTGGGGAATGTGTAGAGGTGGAGAGGGGGATTAAAGAGAATAAATATTATTCTTTCACGGAGCTGCTCTGAATCAGCGGTGAACAGCCTATACCAAGCCGTATGAATCGGATGAGATCATTCTGGTACAAAGTGCTGCCATGGTGACACGCACAAAGATGGAAGAAAATGGTCAGTGGCGACAGAAAGACGGAACAGTCAATAAAGTTAGATTTGTGGTGATACATGGACAATTACTTTGCCCTTTTTATGTCGAAAAGACAGTTTATAGAGGCAGTGTAGCTCAGGCTTTGTGAGTGGGGGTGTCTTAAGTAAGCACAAGGCATGTTCATGAAATGCTGACATATATGTTAATGAATGTTATTCAGCATTCAAGCTAAACAATTAGTCTTATCATACGCGGTGATCAAGAGAATCAAAGTAGCGCTCTGTTACTGGGGAGTTCTGGTTTAAGTAAATCCCACAGTGCCAGCTGTACTTGGACTTTATGTGGTGTGTCACTTTACAACTTTGCTCGTGGAATGCACAACAGTCAGAGGTGTGGCAATCATTCTGCTTATATCAAGAATGCCATCTGTATTCATAGAATTCTCCAAATACTTCCAACAATGGCATGTTTGGCATGTTTTGAGATCTGACCAAGCAGCAACCTTTGTTGTAAGGCTACGCCAATGCAAATTTTTCTGCTTCCTTCCAGTTTTTCACTTAGGGCTGGCACGGAGTGACCGCTAGCCACAAGCTATCTAAAGATAGCTGTCGCCAAACCAGGCTTTCTCCAGCTCGCGTAGGCTCCACCACATTCCATCTCTTTGCTCATTTTTTTAGATGAGCTGGGTGATAAGCGGAGTCAGAAACTATCAAGATGGACTGATGACATCACGACGGCTATGGCGATGTTTTTTCCACATCATCTCATATTTCTATTAACAGGATGACATAATCTGTCTTCAGCTCACGCTTCCGGTCAAGGTAAACCATTTTTGTTGTTGTTGTTTCAGCTCAGTACCAACTATTCAGGTATTAAAAGGTATTATAAAAGTTTGTAATTAAGTGCGTAAACCAGAATAGAGCAAGTTCTGTGTTGGTGGAAAAGGGTCATCAGCATCAAATTTGCAATTTAAATCATGCCATTACATCAGTAACAGTGGCTCTGACACTGACTTTACACCCCCAAATCTTCTCACAAGATTAGCCGTACTGTAAACAGAGGTCAGCAGTGAACCTTTTGAGTTTTGGCAGAAGCAGTCGTAGGGTTGACACAGTTCACAGGGACCCATAGCAAGTAAGAGAGTCGATAGTCGGCCCTGGGTTGCAGGGCACAGAGAGGGCAGTGTCTAGGGGAGAGAGGAACTCCGATAGACGGGCACAAAGGGACCATTGGTTTGGCCGAGACGCAGCAGGAATCCAGTTGGAGTTCCGTGGGAAGAGTTGAGCTCAATGGGACAGATCTCTCTCCCTCTCTCTCTCTGGCTTCTCAATGAGTTTGTGACAGAGAAGAGGAGATGAAGACGTCAACAATGGCCTCGAAAGCAGCACTCAATAATTCAGTGCCGCCATTGTTACAATCTCACATGAAATCGGCACCTTTAAATGCTGCCGGTAGGGAAGTCAAACTAATGAGGGATGAGGTGACGAACACCAACACCAAAGTCTTCTGACGTACATTACGAGTACTCATTAACATCCACTTTCAATGGAGTTCTGTTAGTTCTCTGTAAAAGACGTAACTAAAAAAAAGGATAAAGCTCCCAGAAAAATAATGAGGCTTCTTATTTTTATGCTTTGTGCAACAATACCTGGATACGTTTTTAATCGCCAAAACCCAAGTAAAGGAATACGACCAATAATCATGTTCTCCCATCTGTAACACGACCCAAGCCAAAATATGTTGCAATTCAAAGCAGACACCAATTCCCATGAAATAAAACCATCAATCTGATCCAAAAGTATTACAGATATTCCATTGTTCTTCATCATGCAACAGTGACCCTCTACAATCGAGCTCTATTGGGAAACTCTGCACTCCTGTTAAACAGAGCTCGGAAATGTCCGCAAAAGTGGCACACTCGGTTTGTTTGAGGTGCAGGGAGGGAAAAAGTAAAACGGGCACCACTTCTGTCACAAAGAGGGCACTTTTACAGTTTTTCCGAACATGGTTCTCGTAGGGGGTTGATGAACCCCCAAAGTCCACCAGTGGTCCCCAGCAAGAGACAGTGAAGACACAAACACTTGATGCAAAATGAAAAGGTCTTGCCTTTCTTTTGGATTGTACGACTGCATTTATGTTTGCTGCTTTAACCACTGGAGTCGGGCTGCCACCTGTGGCACCTGTCCTCAAGAACCATGTATATTAAAGGGTCCATAGGGAGCTAATCCAAACAGAGCGTATATAATATCCCCAAATCCCCAACATTGGGCATCCAACTATCCTGCACTGGAAGCCGATAGGGGGAATGCTTAAAAAAGCTGTAATCGCTCACTTCCTGACTGCTTTTTGTGGAAGTTTGCAGTGGTTGTCATGAGACAAATGTACACTAACGATGACCCTCCCAGCCTCAACAAGTCACCTACTCTCTGTCTCGCTCTTGCCCCCTGCAGCCTTTTCGACCCCCACCGCCGCTGTAATACCCCCATGACCTCCCGCACTCTCCCCTGCCTCCTGCACTTCCCCACCCTCCCTTTGCCCTCCCTGGCACCTTTGCCCCACGGCCCGGCCTCATTCATCTAGCCACCCCTCTCCGGCCAGGGGAGCTGAAGGCCCTCTTTGTATGCGCTCCCTGGGAGATATTAACCCCCCGTCTCCGCGCTCCCACCAAACAAAGGAAGCACTTACTAACCGCTAAAGCCTTAACAAACAGCGCCTTTCAAATGAACCCTGCTCCATGCGGTGCAGAGGGAGGGGAGCGCACAGGAGAGAAAAGCCCAAAACATTTGCTTGTTTTCACAGATTACAGAAAAACCTGGTGGTGCTGTACTCGGATCTTGTCGGAGTTGACTCGCTAGGTTCCTACTCAGGCTTAAATGGCTGTACTAGTCCTCAAGCACGGACCTCTATCGATTTACAGTATTTGTAGTGTGCGTCAGCGTGCTCCACCCTAAATGGCAATAATAATGTCAACACTTCTGGACGGCTCTGGATAACACCAGGCGGACACGTCCTGTCATACGCTTAAGTGCGACGGCTTTTGTTGGTTTTGTTCATCGGGACAGTAAAAACACTGCGCCATGTCTTACACAAAGAGGCACATGCACTAGAAAACCCACACACCCAAGTCTCACGAGCGAGTTTCTGGGCAAGTGTGTAATGTGGTTGAGGTTCCCAGCACGATCCAAAAATCACCCGCGCTGCCTCCCAGGTTCTGAAATAAATCTGCCAATGACCTTTTATCCCCTAAGAAATGTGCACTTAATATGACGGGGGGAAATGACTTTATGATGACTTTGCCCTCAAACGTTTTGGCGAGCGCGTTGCTCTCAGTTCGGTGAGAGAGGGAGGAAGGAAGGGAGAAAGAGAGAGAGAGAGACCAGATGCAGCGTTACCATGGGATTAGATTGTTTCACTAGAGTGATGACACTGCACACCTGTGAGGAACAAAGACAGAACAATCAAACACATTATTATCCATGACGTATTGCGCCAGCCTTGCAGTTGAACGATAGGTCATCAACCTCCAAGCCTGACAAATGCACTGCAAGTCCCAACGAACCACATGTCGAACATACATTGAAATCATGTTGTGTATTTTGCAAAATTGAAACCAGAACATCGCGCGGAATAAAAAGCACATTGTTGGGAAAATTCTTTAATTTCCCAAGCAAAATTTGTACTTACATTTCTACATATTAATACATGTTTAGCAGCTGTTAAGAGTCTGTATAAAAAGCTAAATATGACACTATAAACCACAGGCAGTAGCAGTAAAGTGCTTTATAGCCATTGTTCTGCAGAGGTGATAACTCTTTAAACTGCAGAATGTGACCTTTATTGGACTTTATAACACCAGGACGTGGTGTTGGTTTTCTCCGTGTGCGACATCACTCTTAGCATTTTAGAGGACAAAAAAATGATGCATTTGTATTAGAGTGTGGATACAGACCTGTCGTGACCCAACGAGCCAGGCCAGGTTCAGAGAAAAATATTAACATGATGTCCGTGTTCAGTTCGGTCACGTCAATTGTTACAATGGGCTAACTTCTGTACATGACACTAGCGCAAGGTGTGTGTGTGTGTGTATTTGTTAAAATAAATAGGAATAGAGGATACTGCCTGGATTAATTTGTTTCTGCAATCCACAGATACGTCCAAGGTCGACTTTTGTACCAGATGTGGTATGTCATCATTTTTAACATGTCAGCAGGGGAAGGGGACAGTGGTGATGTCATTATAACCAACACGGCTGCCAAACTGCCAACCGTAGTTTGAGTCACACCGGCAGGTATTTCTAAGGTCCCCTGGGGATATTTTCAGCTCTTTTTGAGGCAATGAAAACTGGCTGTTTTTCATGGGAAGTTGGACCATCCCCATCTGTGACCTTGGCGACCAAAACAGGTCTTTAACGTGAAACCATGAATATGTACCAGCCCAACCAAGTGGTTTTTGTGCCTAGACCTAAGCTTAGACCTTTCTAAATGTATTAGTCATATTTGACGGAGCTCAAAGGCAAAGTTTCACCCAAGCGCTGGCACCTTTCTTTTTTTTTTTCTACAGTGAGTCACACACATCCTCTCCCTTAAGAGAGCTCTTGAGTAAGCTGCCATCAAAAGGTTGCCTGTCCGCTTAAGGTGTGCCATCACCCTAACAGCTGTCAGGGATATGTCTGCAGGTCACTGACTTCTGGCTAAGGGCTAGAGCTTACCCAGTGGCTGGCCAAGCACAACATTAGCAAACAAGAAGATGACTGATGAGGTTACTGACATGCTGTAAGCGATCCAAAACACACACATCATTTTGACACCACGTAGAAAGGCTTCGTTCTACGTACAATGGCAGATACTGTAGGCAGCTAATTGCTACTTGTAATATATATTGTTTATTTTGAGGGATCTCCCTGAAATCTAAACCCTTTAATATTGCCTCGCATCAAAAGTCAGATGAACTCTGCCTTCATCGTCAGCATTATCTAATGGAAACAACCCCCCGTCGACACTCCCTGGACAGCACATTGTGTAAATGTCCACCTTCCTACTGTCCGATCCTACATCCCTCTATCCATCCAAACACATGTGGTACAAACCTTCCCATTCAAAGGACAACATGAGACCCAGAAGGAGTGGACCGGCTCAGGTCCAAGTCACAGAAATCATCTTCCCACATCTGAGCTTTCTGCCAATGAATGAGGCTTTGTCTGCGGAGGAATGAGATCCATATCTCCCATTTGGCATCGCTCATGTCGTCACTAATCAGAAGCAGATGAGCAGACAAGTTGTGCTCTGCTCTGACGCTGTGTGTGTTAGGGACTGATGCGTGTGTGTGTATGTGTGTGTGTGTGTGTGTGCGGGGGGGAGGGGTATAGATGTTAGATGTTACGGAACATCACAGGTTAAAAACATGGTTTGTGTAGAAGTCAGCACGTGCTGATGTAAAACATGCACTCTGGTCTGTATCAGATTTTATGGCCACTGTCAGCACATTTTACACAAATTCAGACATAAGTGGCCGCAGCATGTCTTCATTATTAATATTCAGAATGACAAAAGCCTGGAGCAGAATTCTGGGATGTGAGATGTACAGAGATTGAAAGATGTCTCTGCAGTAGTGAATCGTGAAGTGAGAATGAACAAGAGAAAAGGAACGGTGTGTATAAGCAATGTAAAAGTGACACTTGCGCAATTAACGCTTTACATTAAGGTCTTTGTAATAAGCATAAGTCAATATATAATGAGGACTGTGTAGGTCCTAATAAAATGCTTAATTCTGTTTGAGTTGATTTGACTATAACAGTATCACAAATATGTTTTTGTTAGATTATAACACATATTTAAGCACTAAGGTATAGACGCTGAAGAACATTAATCAAAGCCATATGAGGTGCTTATAATTGCATCACAAACACAGTTATTGGCTATAATAATCCTAATGTAAGCGTTGTGGTTGCTTTAATAGCATTAATAGTGCTTATGGCTTAGTACTGAAAGTGCCTATACATTTCTTATAATCCAAAAAACCAAAGGTGGTTATGATTGTATACTTTAACGCTTATTACAAGGATCTTCATAGAAAGTGTCCCTGGTACACTCATAGATACCAGTAGACTAAATAGATAATAAATAAATACATTTTTAAAATCTTCCTCTTTTTAAAATCACAATCTATCTGTTATTCCATGATAAATCAACAAAAATGCAAAAATGTTTTAAAAAAAGATGATCGGTGGTAAAAAAGAGGGTGAAAAAAAAGGATTTCGTATCTGTTCGCTCATCTGGATCTGCACCAAAGGTGAATGAGGGTCTATTCTGGAGTTTGACCCATCCTCCATCCAAGTTTCGTGGAAATCCATGATGTAGTTTTGGTGTAATCCTGCTGACAAACCAACCAAACAAACAAACGAAGACACAAACCAACATCTCGTGATATTAAGGAATGTCAGAAAAGTCCCTTCATTCGGATCTGTAAAGGTTAATGGGCTCTATTCTGGGCCGGGACCGTCCTCCATCCGAGCTTCGTGAAAATCCGTGCAGTAGATTTTTTTTTGTGTAATCCTTCTGAAAAAAAAAACAACCAACAAACAAACAAACCAGAATGGCACTCAGAAAAGCGCTTACCTCTGCTAAGGCCCAACAATCCCCTTTAATTCAATCAAGCCTAATCCAATATCAAACTCGATTGCTCCCTATTCCTCCAATTTTTAGATCATACTGCCTAAATTATAAGTAAGCAGTTTGTGGATGAAAAAACAAACAAACGCAGGTGGAAGCACAACCTCCGCGGTGGAGGTCATAAAATAGAATGGATGGCATCTTTTATGTGATATAGGAGTTCTAGGCCTGAGTAATACAATTACAAGAAAAGCATGAAGCTGTAACAGCATAACTCCAATCACAAGGGGTTAATATTCCACCAAGTCCAATACTAATGTAAGCAATCCAACTAAAGGAGTGCAATAAAAAAAAAGTCCAAGAAAACGGTTCAATGAGGAAGTCAATTATGGGTCCAAGGGGATACATTTACCAAAGTGCAAATTCAACTGGCTGACCGACAAGCAACCTGTTTTTTAGCGCCAGCATTCGAGCTAATAGTCAGTCAGCTACACCGCAGTGTGCAACAAGCTGGAATTTCCTGTGCTGCTCAAGGGCACATCAGTAAGGCAGATGCTTGGAGACCCCTACCAGATGACTCGCTGCCTCTGTCATATGTCATCTTTTGCAATATGTTTCAGATGTAGGACAGTGACTCAACGCTGACATTTATCATTCAAAGTGCATTTTTTTCTCGGGGTGAGTTCCCACGCACTGTGTACAGTAGCCGTGTGGTGCAGTCTCCCGCTGTCAGAGGCGAGGTAACAGACATACGG
This sequence comes from Diplodus sargus, assembly GCA_903131615.1. Lineage (NCBI taxonomy): Eukaryota > Metazoa > Chordata > Actinopteri > Spariformes > Sparidae > Diplodus > Diplodus sargus. The sequence continues at coordinate 342,691 of CAEMYA010000126.1, forward strand.
CCAACCTCAAGCTCCTATGTCGAAAGTAGATGGTTTCCTACCGGAGGGGGCTTATTAAAGGCAACTTTGTGATGTTTCTCAAACCATGCCGTTTCCCAAACTTCTCATGGCCACATTCACGCCGTACAAAGGATCTCTGTTCGCTCTGGCCTCTCTCAGTATCCCTTTGTGAACTTAGTCGGCAAGTCCTCGGCGCTGGAATGCCTGTTCTCAGGGTTAGGAGGTAAAACGCACACAGAGGGACACACAAACACGTACTCATACACTTCCCCACATATTTTTTTTTCTCGAAAGGGCGCCGACATTTGGACGTGACAGAGAGCAGGAGACAGGTCGCTGCGCTTCCCAAAGCGGAGAGCGCGTCTCCTCTAATTGAGACGTGTGGGCCCTCGATGTCATCCTGGTTAACCGCGGCTCATAATGCCGATGATTATGTCAGCCCTCCCCGGGCCTGAGCGGGGGAACGGTTCGCTCAGATGAACGGAGAGACGGAGCTTGAGATGGGAGGCAATATCTGAGAGAATGACAGGAGATGTAGAAGGAGAGAGAGGAGGCAGAAAAGAGTGAGAGCTTGGGAGCTTCAGACGACCTCTTCACCAGTAGAGACTGTACGAGGGGGATGAATGTAGTCCTTTGTGCTGGGCAGACTGTGGGCTCCGATGTATGTGTGTGTGTGTGTGTGTGTGTGCGAAAAAGAAAGAGAGAGCTAGGCGGCCCAGGCTCAGGGCCTACAGATGTCTGGAGCTGCGCCGCTCACCCCCGGCCTCCACAGGCAGCAAGCAGCTGTTGTCAGAGAGAGACAGGCCGCCCCGGAGAGACTGGGAGGGGGCCAACGGGCAGAAAACAAGAAAGAGCCTCTTTCACAGCCTGGTATGTCCTTCTGGATCCCCACACAATGTATCCTTTGAGGACCCAGAAGAATAACATTTAGATTTAAAGTTTTCTCATCCTGGGAAGTTTGGGTCAGCCCGCTCAGTCCTCCCGCTCTCTAAACTGTCGAAGGGGTCTGTGCTGAGGTTAGGGCAGAAGACTCTAGCCAGAGTTCGGGCCGGAGCTGTGGCTGCAGGCTTCAGCCCCACGGCCTACAGAAGGTAAAAGTGAGCACCCCGAGATGCTTTGAGCACAATACAGACGAAGGAAATGTCAAATATGTTGTGAAACATCCAAGAAATGCGTTCATGTCGAGCGCTCTTGTAAACAAAATCAAAGACCAAATAGTCAAGTAGAATACGGGCCGATCCGTCATTCACTGAAGCCCAGACAAACACAGTCCAGGATGCAAAGTTCCACGCGCTTGAAAACTCCCAGCAGGTGTTTATGAAATGTGCTCCCAGCACCTGCAGAGTGGAGGGAACTGAGCCACTCTGTGTTTCCACAGGCCCGGGAGTCAAACAGGGCACAACACATTACTTGTTGTAGTACAGAATGTGCCTTGGCAGTTTTGGAGCCAGGTTTGTCGAGATGTTTCCACAGAAGAATTCAGGAAGTAATATACCAAAGGGTGTCCAGGGAGGAAAAGGTTTTTTTTTCTCTGCGGTCTCTGTGAACAAGCTTTGTCAGCTGGAGAAGGAAGGAAGGAACTTCTCTTTTTTTTTTTCAGCCAAGCTGCGCTCATAAAATGCCAGGCGCGTCATATTATTGGAAATGTTTTAGAGTACGCAGATTTTGCTCACAAACCCTTGGTGAGGAATGTCACACCTGTGGAAAAATGTTTAATTTTGTGTGTAACACACACTGAAATATACAGATTGTGCATAGATATATGTGTTTAATAGCAGAAACATTCTTACTGTTAAATCTAACTTGCATGTAACCCATATTATTTTAATGTCAGTCATTCCCAAAGTATGAAAGCCCATAGAGGACCACTCTTTGCAAATGATTTGTTCCTGTCAAGTCTGTCAAAATGAAATGTGAAATACTATTATCATTTTCGTCTTCAAATTGTTATACAATGACATTTAACTTTATTGTTCTTACAGTAGGGAGCACTATTTTACTTGAATATCGTCTACTGTAGAGCAAGTTAAGTCTATGAAAAACAGATTTTCCATTTGTATTTTTTCAGACAGCCAAGCAACACCCCTACAAGAATGCAAAAATGAAAACAGAATTATTGCATTTTAACTTTCAATCTTAGTCCCCTATGGCCTTCCATACAAAAACACATATCATAATCAAATGACAGTATCAGAGTTTGGGTAAACTTCTGACCTCCTGCGCAACCAACTAACTATTCAAGTAGAAAACTGCCTTTAAGGAGAGTAATGGGAACCAACTAAAGGAGACAATAGCTCGGGTCAAACAGTATTGTAACGCACACAATCATAAAAAAAGTCATAAAAAAATCAAAGGACGTTTTAACAAACAGAGAGGGAGCTGTCTTCGTCATCTGTGAAAACACAAGACGAAAAATACCCACTTCCTGTCCTACATCTCCTAAGACATCCAACACAATACTTCTTTTTCTTTAGCATTTACGGCATGTCTGGGATATATATAAGTTATGGGGCAGCTGGGACTGGCTGACGTGGTGTTAAAAAGGAAGGGCAGGGTGGCAAAATAGATCATACAGAGAGGGATGCTCTGCCAAGACAAACACACGGGAGAGTCGGGAGGCGACGAGGCGCCTGCCGCATATCGCCCAGGCCTGACCAAAACATTGGCGTGCCGAGACACGAGTTAAACCCCGTAGATTAAGATAAATCCGCTGATTGGGTTCGGCTGTGAAGGAGACCGAACTAATTAAGACTGTCTGACAGAATCGCAGGAAAGGTGGGACGGGAAGGGCGAATTCTGATAAAGAAGTCATCTGACCGACGCAAATATATTCTCTGAGTGATAAATGTAATAAAATACATTTCACAATTCCATCGTGCATGCTATTCGCGCCGGCATCTCCTGCAAACAGTTGACCTTTGTTAAACTGCAGTGAGGTGGCTCTGAATTCCGAAACGCAGAATGCATCGCAAGAAGACATGTACTCAATAATAAAAAAATAAAAGCGACAGAAATTTCATGCTCACCTCATAAAAATTGAGACTGTTACGACATTATGTCTACAGTAGGCCCAAAATCCAAAATTGCCAAATCTCCTCTGAAATGTTGGACGCTTCCTACGTGACCAACACCACAGATTGAGCGCTGAGGTACATAAAGACGTAGGTAGGATGAAAGGATAAAGTAGGGCAACACCATGCGTGTGAATGATAGCCATAAAGGTTCAGTGACTCAGCCTGCTGGTTCTGAGTCACCGTTGAGTCAAACTTTGGCACCAGATTGCCCTCTTGGATGCCCTTATGATTTCATAAATGTATCACAGCTTTCTGTGCACTGGTTCCCCCCCTTTTTTTTTTCTTTCCGCCCTTGTCCCTTAAACATCGTGAGTCCGCCACTGGTCAACAGAAAGCTTTTATATTTGGTGTCTTATATTCTGACGTAATTCTGGAGAACAACTTGTGATATCTCCCACTGGAATGTCGACTGTTTCAACATATTCTCAAGAGAAAAGGAACGGATACCTGAAACTCCTTCACTTAGTCAACGATATGACGTTTAAATCCCCCCTCTGGAATTAGATCAAGGTGGTGATTATTAACAATAATCACTGTTAAACAAATCGCGCCGCACGCCGTCTCCGTCTGCATCGCCATATGACTACTCGCAAGGAAAACATTCAGCCGATCAAACAAAGAAAGCACAGTAACCGTTGTCTCATAGCTGACGGTGCGTTACTCAGCAAACACGAGAATCACTACTAATCGTGCACACCCGGTTTCGTACTGGCAATCAGACAGAAAGGGGATAAATCGAAAGAGAGAGTTGCGTTAAAAATATACATGGAGGGGTTTTTTTTTTGGTACACAGCTTTGATTCCTTTGTTTCTGGAAGTTTGAAATTTCTGCAACTTCGAGCGTGCACTTCAAATAACACGTACTGTAATCTAAGCAAAATCGATTAAACGTCTTATTCCTGTGTTGGTGGAGACTGTATTTGCTTATTTTCTCAAGTTCTTTTACGCAAGTATGTGTTTAAGTAACACATTTCAGGGGTCCACCATCATCTTGAGGCTCAGGGAGTTACTACCTCAGTTTTTGCTCCACCAGGTGAGGTCACCTGTACGTTCCAGTCTGATACCAACTGCAACTTTTGTAATTTAACAAATGTTAAGGAACATGTTCTCTACCCATACCCGTCTCGTGCGATAAAGAATGCGTGTGGACAAACACGAGTTAAGGAAGAGAACAAGAGAAGGAAGGAGGAAGAGGGACTGGAAAATGTGTGAGCGAAGCAGCAACAGGAGAGAGTGGAACATGGGAAACTAGAATAGCTCGACCGCAAATAGGCTCTTTCCCTGAAAGAATGCATAAACATACGGTTGAGTTTCGTAGGAAGTCTGGCCGTCCTATGAATGGATTGTTTGTTTGTCAGTCGCTGAAACGATGCGG
>CAEMYA010000126.1:347219-394566 GCA_903131615.1 Diplodus sargus
AAGAGCAGCTGAACTGCAAAAGCCATCAGTTTAACTGCTCCCTCTGGGCTTATAGCGCACTGTATAACACAACTTCTGGAGACATGAGTGGTCACAACAATATTGAATGTGTCACTTAATGTGTTTCCAACTGAAACAAAGAAAAGAGTCCTAGAAAGAGTGAAAGCTCAGGGGTTGGTGAGGTAATCAGCGCTGCTCCGGAAAGTAGCGTGACGAGGCGGCCGATCCTCATTTCTTGAGGGATTTAGACGTATACAAATTCGGCATTTGATTAAGAACGAATAACAAAAGCATCAACATTTTGCAGTAACGTGAGCAGACTGATGCTCCACAGGTGTTTTTCTTTATCTGGCACTTGACTCAACTGTAAACAGGAACCAGGCAGCTGAAGCTACAGGCCGCCCGAAAAAGTGCAATGTGTGCACATATGCTGAGGGGGCAGGTCCATTTTTGTCAATAGCTTTCTTTTTTTAATTTCATAAATGAACACTAACGAACAAACTAACTCTGTTCCTCGACCACATCCAATCACAGTTCTGCAATATTACCCGATGAGCTATTATGACCCTGCTTTGTATTTCCACATTGTCAAAATTATTATTAACAAAACGATTAAAATTTACAAGTCTTTTTCCACGGACTCAAGGCTCATTTATACTCCCTTCACATATATTTGATGTGAAGATGTTTAAAACTTCCCACCAACATTTAAAACTTCCTCCCCTCGTCCTTACGGTCGGGTCTCACTTGAGCTAGTGGCCAACACTGCCAACAACTACCGTAGTACAGCTCCGTTGGTCCACACGTCTTCAGAAATGGTACAGATATATGTACGGAATGACCGTAGAGTATCTTCCACTGAGCACAAATGAGATTTTACTTTGGGTTTACATTTATTGAGGGTTAAAGTATTATGTTTATTATGTACACCAACAATAACAGCTCTGCCATAACATATATATCCTTACAACGCTCATAATGTTCAGTTTTTGGTTTAAGTTTATGAAACTTTGATGAAAAGTTCCTGGTTCAAATCCTCTACATGAACCTCCAAGACTCAAAAAAACAAGCAACTATATATATACCCTTTGTGACCAGAAATTATTTAATGTATTTCTAAAAGCGTTACCTGAAGGAGCCCACACTATTCCAAGCTTTTCAAGCCATCATATGTTTATTAATGAGGTCCTACTTAAAGGCGGTGTTTTACTGAACTGTTCTGTAGTAAAAGTTTTTCATTCGTTCGCGCGTCCGATGAGGGCAGATTATTGGAAACCTCCCAATATAACGCAGTCCAGGTCAACACCGTCATGCTAAAACATCTAAATTAATTATCACATCTATGGCAACATTCTAGGCATTGGATGATATAGGGACACCAAATAAAGTGCATTACGCTTTACCAATTAGTGGCGGTGCACCCCCGTTTGAGGGTCCAGACTGTAGGCTGTGAGACTAATGTTCCCATTAGGACCCAAATGAAGATGGAATGAGGAATCCAGGCGAGAGGGAGGGAGGGAGGGAGGGAGGGAGAAGGGAAAGGACCCCTATGGGCTTACCGAACAGCCCAGGAATGCAGTGGTAAAAATGAGTTGGGCTCTCTGGCACAAGATGGCCCGTGTGACTGGGTTTAGATGATGGCCGTGACAAAGACTCCTTTCTTGCTGACTTTAATAAGTACAATGCGTCGCCGAGCCGCACACAAGAAACCACTTGTTAAAGAAAACACAGATACACGCGGACACACACACACACACACACACACACACAAGGAACACACCCTGAGCGTTCAGTGGAAAGACACTTTGACCGTTTCTATGTGGGAAGCAGACACCGCCTTTAGGACGCAGGGTTGATACACAGAATGGTTTAGTCCGTATTTGTACAGTAGACTGCTGTGGGAAACATTCAGCATAGAACAGGGAACAAGTCATCACAGCTCATCATCACTGGACTCCAGGGTGCACTGGTCTATAAAAACACTTTTCCTCCTCTTAAAACTTTTCTTTCTGGCTCATTTTTAAAAGAACAGGGCATATTTATGTGAAAATTACAGAACTGTGGGACTCGGAGGCAGAAAACAGGCCAGAAACCTACAAATATTGACATTGATAAAGTGCGTTGGACACGATCGCTCTCGTAAAACTGGACCGTGGAGACAGAAGCCCAAACAGGCAAGTGAGAGAAGAAAAATTCTGGTGATGCATTTTCTGTGGCTGATCAAAATTATGACCTTATAACAGGTTAAAAGAATGTTTTGCCAGGATAATCTTTCGAAGTTCCCATCTATTTCTTTTTTTACTCGACTCTCTGGGCTTCCATTGGACTTGGACCACGACTTCCATCAAAACCAAGGAAGTTAATCATGCAAATTGATTGATTGAGGAGCAGAGAGTCTGCACACAAATACGCATCACTCTTCTGTTGTACTGCTGCATATGTAACATACCGTTTCTACATTGTACAAGCCTACCCACACCCTTACCCCAACTGCACCCACCCCACACCCCTATCCCATAATCCCCCCCACCCTGCCTCACCACTCCACATCTGGACAGCGGTTTCCGGCGCATTCCACGGGGTCTCATGCCTCTCAATCGCTCTATTCACATCCCCTCACCGCCCTGCGTGACATGCACCTTACATATGTGTGAAAAAATTCCCAGCCCTCCGAATGTTTTGCCCCGTTTGTATAAAAAAAAAAAAGATCTGAAACTGTCAGCAGCTGGCCGCCTAACGCACAGGGCACAGACCTGCTATAAGGAGGCTGAAATAGTTGACCAGGCCTATTCCCTAATGCATCCCATCTGGGCTGGAAATAAACTAGTGCCATTCACTCTTCAGAAAGCTCCTACCTTGATCTGTAACAGCTGATCCTGGTGGAGCAGCTGTGACAGCCTCGGGGTTTTCAGAAGGTTTTGAAGGAGTTTCTTATTCGAAAAATATGACTGCAGTGATCTCGAAAACAGTGCTCTATTCAGAGGAGCTCTCAGATCCGAACATGTCGAAACTCCAAAGCCCTCCTCGAGAACTTTGTTCTCCTGGCAGTTTGTGAAGGTTTACAGCTTCCAAAAACTTCAGGAGTACATTTTCCTCAGGCAGAGACTCGGAGCTTGAAAGTATTTGCGTAAAAAGGCAACAAAATCAGATTAAACGGTTACTGACTCGGCCTCAGATCTGGGAAGGAGGGTTTAAACAGAGCTAACTCTGTTGTTGTGCTCTTTATAATGACATACAAAGTGTATCCCTGTCTTCACCTTTTCTTTGAGCGTAATGAGAACACAGCTTGGCTCTTGTACAAAACAAAAAACACAAACCATGACAGTGAAATACAGTATGAACGCACTTAAAGTCACCGTGAGCTGCTGTGATATTATGATATCGCCAGACTGGATCCTGGACTGGACGGGAATAAGATCATATGTTTACAGAGTTTTGCCAGAACTGTTCCTTGGCCGCCGATGAGCCGTTTCCCCATCTCCTTCTGATCGGCTTTCACCCCTGCTACCAGTTCAGGTGTTACCCTCAACAATAGCCATTTTGTCCAAACTGTCACCCCTCACATTCCTAAACCCGTGTAATCCCAGCTCCGCTACATCATAGTGTTACCGCAGGTGACGAATATCTCCAGCAGACACAGTGTGCTCTTTGTTCCCAGTATGTTTGGTCTGCCTCCTCAAAAACACGGGACAGCCGGGAACGGACACAGACGCCGGTGAGCTACACGGGCGTTGGGATTCATTAGGAGTGCGAGTCAAAGACAGGTGTGCGGCTTCGAGGCCGATGCCCAGCACCTGTTGACGACACTTATCAGCTCATCAGGGCTTGAAATGAAAGACAGTGAATTTATACATTATTCATATAAACTAAATAATCCATGCAGCACCCAGTGATGTTAAAAAAAACAACAATACGACAATAACGATTGTTCTTCAGCTGTGAAATATCCTTCTGCCATGGTGTAGTTTTTTTTTTCGCTCGCTGCTGCATCAGATTTGGTCTGTGCTTCTTCGCCAACAGGTGTTTCCTTACTCGGTTGCATTACTACAGAGGGCTGGACACAGAATGTATACAGGTTGATAGGATATCATGAATATATAACCCTAACCATAAAAAAAAAAAGAGAGGATGATAACACATTTCACTATGCAAAATTCAGAATGTTTACAGTGCCAGTAGACACCATAAATATCAGCAATCTCCAAAATCTGTATATAATTTATAATTGTGCAACAGATGGCGAGTTATGAGGCATTCTCGGGAAATGATAACAAAGACAGAAACATATGACTGTATCACATTCTAAAGGGTGCGGTTGAGAAATCGGCCGGTATTTGTGTCTTTATCGTGAGTCCACAGAGGCAGAGTCAGGAGGGAAAGTGCTATAAATCACGCTAACAAAGGAAAGCTTTGTCCCGGTGCACGCGAGATGACCCATCTTGAGCAAACAGACCTCTGAGGCTGCACCACCGAGACGCACGCGAGTGTGAGAGTCCCGTTGATAAGCGGTGAGGCCCACCGCTGAGTTTATGATGAACGGTGTACGACCGGGGGTTGTCCAGTAGGTGGCATCAGCACACAGCGGAGGTGGGCTCACACAGCACACAGTCACACACACAGAGGAAGGAGTTATCAAAAGGTAAAGCAATATGTTCTGAAATGCATCGTTCTCTGGGATCACACTAAGACTTTGTATTGGTTGTATGGAGCAGGAATTAAACCCAATCCGGGTCATAGTACTCCCTGTATCACCACAGGCTTATTACAGTGTCTTTGGTGCTGCGATCAGACAGACAATCGTCACTATGTCGGCACCTAATCCCCTCGGGTGTCCACATCTACCCCTCTCTAATCGAACAACTCTGATCTCTCTTTAGAGGCTTCCATCTCTTTCTTGGATGGTGCTCTAATGACTTCCTCAGTCCTGTGTCATCAGAGTCTTTGTGCCATTGTGCCTCTGATAAAACACCTCTGGATGTGTGAGCTCTAAAAGGCCCCCGTGCATGCGTCCTGCTTCAGTCACGAGCAATCACTGCCTCCACACCGTTGCTCACAACAACACAGCCTTGGCTCCTCTGAAAGGCGCAGTACCTGTTAATGAGGAACACCGTCTGCAGGTAAAAGAAAGATGGATAAAGCTCAGAGGAACAGGGTATGCATACTGACTGCAGCGCCCCCTGCTGTGATGCTCTGCTGCAATTCTGTTCTTGCAGCTGCCGTGCAGGTGAACGCGTTACTATTATCATAATTTCACTGTATTTAAAAAATTGAAATCTCGGCCCTTTTCTTGATTATGGTGTACATGAAAATCATTTTAGCCTCAACCTGAACGAAATATCAAATAAATAACCCACCAAGGTTCACCCTCAAAGCCAGAGTCAGTCTTTCATAACGTCACCTTGTTCCACGCTTACTGTAAAGTCGCCTCATCACCACCGCCGGGGGCCATCTGTGCCCTCCTGCTTCAGACTCGCCTGCCAAGCCCCATATCACCAAACTGCTCTCTAAGTTTCTCACTGCACATTTGTCCTGTCCCTGCTCACAAACAGAATGTGACTTCAGAACAAATTGTGTGGAGGGTGTCGAGATCAATCAACCTAACTTCTGCTCTCGGTTGTGTGGAAAGTGGATAGACCGAGATACCCTGCAGGCCGCAGACTGAGGTAGGTGTTTAGGAGATCATCCCACGTTCACGGGGGCTCCACCAGATCAGCAGGAGATCACAGGCATCCACCTAGCCCTGGGAGGAAAAAAAAAACAACAACAAAAAAAAAAACCACTCTCTTCTGATGCAGTACCGGAGCTTAAAAAGAAAAAGAAATAAAACAAACAGTTTGTTGATAATCTCTCAAATCTGTCAGGCTAGAATTTGTGCTCTGCTGCCCATGATTGAACAAATCTCCGAGATGGATCTATAGGCTCTCCGCGCCGTCTGCTCCAAGGAAAAAGAGCCCTGCTGATATGGACTGAAAGTGTTGCTTGTAAATCCTCATTCCTGAAATCGATACTTCCAACATCTAGACATAACTCGGGGATATCGCCGCACTTATCATCAGTTACTCCGCCTGAGAGAGGCAGTATCGAGGGACACCTGTGTCATAACCATTCATTTGCTGGTTTATCTATGGACACGACTCGAGCACCGGATGGTAAATGGTGGACTTAATGCAGATAGCGGCATTTTGATGGAGGTGTTGTTGTTGTGTGGCCGCTGATCACAAATCTCTGCGTGTGCGGCCACACCGCGTCGATGGTCCATCATTTCTGACACCACCGAAATGTACTCCACAACTCAAGTGTGTAAATGTCTGGGAGAGAAAACTGATGAACGCCACTTAGATATGCGCGGCGCTGCGGGGAGACAGCGTCTGTCGGCTTCTGGATGACATACTGGACTCAACTCAAAAGACCACTTTTCACATAATCACACGGGCGCTCCTGATTGCACATGATAACCTATGTGAGAGGGGTCGTATCTGTTAAGCAACAGGGCCAGCGTGCCATTTGTTGCCGTATGATATTCACCTGATTAACAAAATTGGAAGAATGGAAACAATTTCAGAAAAGAACACGAGGCGTAACCGATGTCGGCTCGCACCATACGGCCTTTGCGGGGCTCTGAGGATTGATCCAAGTCAATATCCTGGAGCCAAAACCACCGTCTGCCTTTCCCTGTTCCAATTCCCAGCTCATACTTGTTTCATTGATCAGAACAATAAAGCTGGCAACACCTAATGAGCTGTGTTGATTTTCTCGCGGGCGGTTCTTTCAAATGGATCCGCAGCTTTGTTCATTTCCTCAGACTTTGTTATTCGATGAAACACAAAGGCTCAGCACTTCAGTCAGTGAAGACGGGACCAGCAAGACCTTACTATCACCTCACAGCAGGAGGGTCTATTTTGGCTGCATTGGAGTGTTGCTTTTTTATATGTTAAAACAAGTCTGGGCGAAGGAGTGGAAGTAGTTGGGCTGCTGGACGGTGCCACCATCCATCGGCACTCATCAACAGTCATCGACCCTGTACCCCCAGCGGTGTGTCCCCTCTGCATTATTTTCCCTTTTTTCTTACTTAACCTGATCAGAACGTAACTAGATACGTAGTTGGTGGAAGCGTTGTGTCATCTCTGCGTTGTTGTGTGTTTCTCTCAGTCGTGCCGTTGTTATTTGCATTTTCACAGCTCAGCTTGTATAGCTGGCCGGCCAACCTTTCCTTGTTCAAGCTTCTGAGGCTGAGAACAGCTAAATGACAGACATGAGGTGGCCTTTTAAACTTGTGAGGGGGAAGTAAGTGTTGATCTGACGGCTAAGTGAGACAGTCGGAGCTCGCCATCAGAGCGACAGTGGGAAACAGTGGCGATACAGTGGTGCGCTAATGAGGAGCTCCTGCCTTACAGCAACTCTGAGGGGACAAACTACCTCACATTCAGAAACACATAGTAACCCCGTCCCTGCACCCACCCTAACAACGATGTCATCGTCAATGGCGATGCTTCACTGCGGACATCGTCATGCGCCAATTTGGCAGACCTCACCCAACATGAACCCGACGCTGTACACGTGATAGCATAGCACTTATAGCCTGGCAACCAGTCCAAATCAGCTTCGCGCCCAGTGCATGCTGGGATAGGCTCGAGCCCCTTCACAACCTACACCACAAACTCCAACAATTGGATGGCTTGTCATGCGTTCTTGTGTCATCGTTGACCCCTGACTTGTCCTGCAGCGACATCATCATTGCATTTGTTTAGCATGCAAAATGAATGACGTTCACATCACCCCAAGCTATTTCTGTGTCATTGTGCTAATTTGCAAATGTTAGCACGCGAACAAGCTAAACTAAGATGGTGAACACGGTAAATGGTGTTAGCATCGTCACCACGAGCATTGCTGATGTGAGCATTCAGCTCAAATCACCGCTGTGCCTCAGCGCAGCCTCACAGAGACGCTAGCGTGGCTTGTTTATCCCTCAACAGGAAGAATAAAGAGCAACAGGTCAGACGCGTGGTATTCAACACAAGTTAATGAGCTGCGTTTCATTTTAATGACCTGCCTTTATATAGCCTCCCTTCTTGCCTGGCATTTGAGTTTATAGCCAGCCAGGTAATTGCGAAAGCTGTCACATACCCACAGGGACAGCACACATTGTCAGGAACACCGCCAGCAGTCACAGTCTCTCCTTTTGTCCTTTATAATGAAAAAAAAAATCATGATGTATTAAAAATCATCTGGATGAGAATAAAGGTGAAGTGCCACAGGGATGTATCTGAAGGGAATTCGTTTGTTCATATCACGGGCTGAGAGACTCACAGTAAGACTAAATGTGATAAACACGGTCCCCAAAACAATGTTCCGTCCACTGAGGCGTTCTGTGTTATAAAGAGAATACAAGGGAGTGACATTTCTGCTCTTTCTCCTTGATACCCTCAGGTCCCCTCCCTTAATGAACAGGTTGTTCATTTGAGCATGACACAGTGATAATAGAACCTTCTTCCCTCAGTGACTGTGAAATAGCACAGAGACACAGATCAGTGTTTCACTGTAAGTGCAGAGCGACAATGCTAAACCGCCTCCAAAGACAGGGTTGCGTAATGCCTTGCCCCCTTTGACACACGAGGGGTAAAAACAGCCGACACTGAATCTTCACACCTCTGTATGGAGACAATTAAATCATAATTACGGTGTGCCCACTTCACCATTTTCACCCGAATAATTACGCAGCTGAAGAGCTTTAACACGTAACAGGGTGTAAATCTGGCGTGTCATCCCCATGTGTTGCTGTTTACTCGTCTATATAATTGACTACACAATCTTCATTAATCCTCATTCTAATTTTACTCGCCTGCTCGTAAAAACTTCAGCGTGGGCTCTGCTGAAAAATACTGGCATTCGTGAGCTGAAGTACATGGTTTCATAATGTGGCAGTGCCCTCGCTCTGACATCTCTCCACACCTTAAAAGGTCAGGAGTGTAGGATTTAATGTTATCTTTAATATCACTAATGAACCTTATATTTCTTTACACAGTTATGGTGTTTTATAAAAGAAAACAAAAAACGATATGACAGATAAAATGAAAGTAAAAGACAAAGCAAATAAGATTTAAAAGCGATAAAAGGAATAAGATCAAATACAAAGATATTTAAACAGAGTATGAATGCAGTGAATAGAGAGTCTCACCCTCCCTGACAGTGGTGGCAAAACATTAAAGACCCCCTACAGAGCTAGTGTTTGATTTGTCCAATCTGGAACACTGCAGGAGCATGGCGGTACGACTCCAAGGCACAAAAACACAACAATTCCTAGTTTCAGGTGATTATTCACTAAAGACAACATAAATATCAGTATTACTGTTCTTTTCTGCCCCTTAAACCTGCAAACTGGACCTTAAACATATGTGTATAGTCCCGCTTCTTACCCACAATCTAAATAACAAACCCATCTTTAAACCTTTTTGACATTTACCTATACACCTGCAAAGTTGTGACACCAACAAAAATGTGTCCACAGGACCAACAGACATATAAACAGCTGGCAGAGTACCCTTCTGTGGATAGTTACTGCCGGGATGACGCACACACACACACACACACACACTGTAAACACACAAGAAGAAATCATTACCAGCCGTGGATAAATAAACCTTGTGTTTTACAATGTGTCTGCTTCTAACTGATTAATCCTAGACGTGAACCAAGCGGCGCAGATGTAACAAATCACATCAACGCGCACAGATACATCACAGGAAACCAGCGCAGCACCGCGTCACCTCCTCCATCTCCTGCCCACATGCTTCGTCACCGAGTAATTAACGGGGAAGGTGGCAAAACAAACGGTGTGCCATGAGTAGGTGAGGATATCGCTGGCCGGACCCTTCTGGAGATCATGGGCCGGATTAAGACGTGATGAGATTTATTGAAGGAAAACAACAATTGTCATATTCAGATCTGTGCCTCAAGTGGCAATCGAGCATTGTAGTGGTCAAATATGATGAATTCATCAGGTTGATTACATTTCCTACTTGTATTGCAGCGAAAGCAATTGCTGATCATTTTGACTCAATGTGGTAAAACTCTGTGGGGGTAGAAGATAAGACCCATTCAGCCAAGAGAGGAAATGCATTTCTGTTCGAGAGCCATATATGAATATATTAATCACAAATTTCAGCTTGTTGTCCACATACATTTCACACCAGACTGTTTTTTTCTTTACTAAAATTGCAATTGAAATGCAATAAAACAGCAGGCTGCACACACATTTTATGCGGAAATTAAAATGGTGGCATATAAAAAGGTTACTAGAACTACGGTTTTGTGTTCCATCATAATGTCTTCCGATATGTAATGACCTTTTGGCATGGAAACATGTACGGTGGTATTAACCAAGGTAAATTGTAAGTGGGCTGCATGCATGTTTTGCTTTCATCCAAACCACTTTACAATTTTGACTTACATTCATCCATTCACACACTGGCATCAAGCTACCATTCAAGGCACTTAGAGCAGTGTGGAATATAGTGACATGTGGACAGAAGGAGCTGGGGTTCAATCCCTGCAATCACTGGATGATCTAGTCTTACCTCCTGAGCCACAGCAGGCCATGGCCAAGGTTACAGTGCTAACATTTAGCTAATTATCACACAAAACAAAGTATAACAGGGCTAAAAGAAATGCTGCTATTTTGCGATTTGTCTTTAACCAAACATAACACTCAGAGAAGAAAATGGGCCTTCACAATGGAGTTGTAAGCTGCTTAGCCAGGTCATCTGCAGCCACGTTTGTGGCTACAAAGCAGTGTATTCCCACCTAACCTTACCCTACACCCAAAACAGGTATTATAACTCAAAAATTGATATTTTCCTCAACCTTACCATGTGGTTTTTGTGCCTAAGCCCAGCCAGAGCATAAGCGCAGCACTGTAACATTGAAAATCGAACCCAAACAAAAGTTGACTTGCAACTTAAAGAAACGTAACATTTTTAAACCAGCATTTAAAACCAGGAAAACTGACATTGCATTAGCACATTTAGCCAGACAAGCATTCCCGCAGAACCTTCCTTTAACAAAGGTTATGAAAATTTCCTTCAAGTCAGCAAGCATGTCATTTTTTTTTTGCTTGGGCATCAGAATTATGATTGCTCAGGGCTTGGTCAAATGAAAAAGCTAATTAGTCCAACACTGGCGGGGAGGTCTGGTGGGAAAGGTTAGGGTGTGAACGTTAACATCCACAATGTGACCCCTGAGGCATCTACAACTGTATAGCTGCTCCAGAGGCGGAAGTCTAAGCAGAAAACCGGAGTGAATGGTGTGTGTGCGTGAGTCATTGTTTAGACTGAGAAAACACAGACAGCGTCTCTGACATCGAACGTACATAACACCCTCGGGTTCATTGTTCATAAACTCAGATCGATGTGGAGCAGGCAGACAGAACTCCGATCGAGAAAAGCCTCTCGATTGTTCTGTTTGTTGTTGTTATCTTCCGAAAAGCAGGCGAACATTACAGCCTGATTATCGAACGTGGAAAACGTAGCCGGCTGAAAAGCTGCTCTGTTATTCCTTTTGTTGTTTTCATCTCTTTGCAGTCACAACAGTTACCGGGCTGACTCACAGACTATAAATTCTCTTCAGGTGTCTTTTGATATGGAGGGCAATTAATTTGAGGTGATTATATCAGCCAGACTTTTCACAACTTTGCAGCACACGCTGTCTGCACTGCTTCACGCTCGAGCTCTGCGCGGCCCCGTCGCTCTACGACTGACTCGGCTGATGGAGCGCAGCGCAGTCTGTCCACCCTGAGAGGCAGCTGGCTTGACAGGAGTGAGGGAGGTGAGAAGTCTCCGTCGCTCGCCAACTGGTCCGACGTCCTTGCGAAAAGAATCCGACGAGGACTGAGCTCCTGAGTGTCACGACTTCCACAGAGTAGCCATGGTGATGACCCTTAGAAGCTCGGAGACCGCTGAAATAATTTTTGACACATGTTTTGTCGCAGCAGACATGTGGAGGAGGAACACAATGATGCATCCTGGTGGCTCAGCTGGTTAGTGCACGAACTCTGCCAGGCACTGTGTCACTTCTCTTTTCAACATCAGAATATCTCAGTGTACCTTGACCTTGGTGGTTGTCAGGTGAAAAAAAGGCAACATTTCTTCCATTGGCTGACTCCAAATGAAGAAATGTGACTCACTCTTTGAAAATATAGATTTTTATCTGCTCTCCGATGAGATGGCCCACTCGCCGTCAAGCTGTCTTTCAGTCGGAGTGACTGCTGATGAAATGCAGAGGGACAGCCGCGGCTGGCCACGAAGAGTGAGACTGACAGATGGGTCACTCAGACCAGCTATGAAACCTCGATGGGGTTCCACCAAAAGTTACTCTCTACTCAAAAATAGCTTAGCAAAAGATTAACACTCGTGTCTTAAGATGATGATTCTTACAGTAGGTAAGAGTGACCGCTAACTGCTGCTAACTGTGGCTGCCATTTGCAATTCAGCTCTGATAGCAGTACAGCTAGTGAGCAACGGCGAAGTGTTAGCAATGGAACTAGCAGGGGAGTTGGCATGAGCTAGCTGATTAGCATGCTAACTTCAGCTAATATATCTCTCCAGCATAATAGACCTTCATAATGTCAGAACTATAACTTCATCACATTCTGCTGATTATTTACATTTTTACATACCTTTAAACAACCATTTTGTACTTTTTAAGAAGGTGCACTATGTAAGAATTACAAGTAGAAACAAAGGGGGCAGCAAATCACTACAGTATCCGCTAAATACTGCTGGCTAGCTACTGGGAGGTAGCTTGCTCAGTTAGCCGCGTAGCCAGCTGTTTGTCCAAGGAGCTTGAGGGCGGTCTGGTGCTAGCTGGTTAGTATGCTAACTTCAGCAGAGATCTCTGAAATGCAATAAGAAAAGATAAGATAATTCTTTCTAAGTCCCACATCGGGGTAATTTGCAAAATTACAGCAGCAAAGGAGAGTGTAAAAATGGAGAGCATCAGTTAAAACAGTACTTATAAACAAGTCGAAAATATATATTAAGAAAAGGAGGCGGCTCCGCTGGCACCAGTCCACAAAGTCTTTAGTCGGTTTTCTATAACCCTGTCGTCCTCAAGGCATCCGATACATATAAGTCATCATGCACAACTGTCAGTTCTTCACATTTTTGATACATTTAATTATTTGTTTATATTCTAATGTGTTTATTATCAACTAAAATCTTAGATATTTCTCCTTTAGCATTTTGAGGTGTCAGATCACAGGAACCCTACACATATAATCTGAGCAATCATACCGCTTTCCCGTAATGCAAATAAAATTTACTATAAGTGTGTGATGAGAACAGGATCATATCACTTTCTTAGTCTGCACATATAGTGTCAATTCCCGAGGAGGGAGTAATGCTGGTAAAACTGTTAGCGCTGCCATCAACAGTGTTCTGAGTGATTGCAGTAATAACAAGGGGGGAAAATTACTCTTACACAACATTTATTCATGAGGCAATAATGTGTGAAGACTTGTATACAAATGTTTGAGGGAAAACAAAGGTCGATCGTTCGCACAGCGCCATTCACATCATATCACGCAGACAGATATCACCAGGATATTACCAGGAAATTGCAGACCGCTATCGAGCCTTCTTCTAAGTCTTTTATACCTTTATTTTTTTATCTCTTCTTTTTAGCGGATCAGAAACACGACAGATATTAGAAGTGATTAACGTTGCTAAAAGTAATTTGTATGAATCGCTCAAATGTGATAATTGCATTCCGACGAAGATGCAGTTTCGCCGAGGATGAGATGCAACAACCCCCACCCACCCCGGGTTATGATTAAACAGTGTCAGCCAATCATACAATATGTGTGAAACAGAGCAAGCAGGGAGGTGCAACATCTGCAGAGAGGATACAGCACTGTGTGTGTGTGTGTGTGTGTGGC
The DNA here is from genome assembly GCA_903131615.1 of Diplodus sargus. Taxonomy (NCBI): domain Eukaryota; kingdom Metazoa; phylum Chordata; class Actinopteri; order Spariformes; family Sparidae; genus Diplodus; species Diplodus sargus. The sequence goes on from CAEMYA010000126.1 coordinate 361,150, forward strand.
TGTGCATGACGCAACGTGTGTGTGTTCTTGAACAGAAACTACCTCAATATTTTTTCTCGTTAATCATGTTTTGGCTTCAAAGACACATCTTGCACCAGGTTTTGCCTTTTTAATGTGACACCTGCTGATGTGCAAATGGAATCTAAAAGCTATTAGCATCAATCTGGCGGCAACCAGTCGCTAAAAGTAGCACGCTTGACGCTCTCCAGATGAAGTCTGTCCGAATCCATCTATCTTGCTGGATCCGTCCCACAGGGAGGTGTGCATCTGCGACTGGTTGGCGAGGGTTTGGTCCAACATTTACACGTAAAAAGCCCGTTTTTTTTCTTGATGAATACAGAAAGGCGAAGACGTGGAAAAAGTTCAATTCACTGATCTACTAAGATGACTTTGCTAAGTACTGTATGTACAGCTCTCCGACTGCTTGATTTATTACTCCCTCTCATAACGCCGCTTGGCTCCAGGTTCCACGCTTCCCATCATTCGACTTCTCTACGCTGCACTTCATCAAAATCCTCGTGCCAAGCGCTTCTTCTGACTTCACTACACGGGAGCCGATTGTTAATCATTATCATCGTTGTCGGTCCAGCTGACGGCACCTGTATTCTGCTGCCTCGGGGCTCCCGAACACCGATGCCAACTTCCAGCCAACAACCGGTACCGCCACAATCAGCCCTCAAGAACCAGCGTCTGAAATCACTTGTTTCAGCAGCTCAGAGCCAAAAAAAGAGAGACATTTCTCCTGTTAGAGTTTGTCTTGATCAGCCGTTAGGTGTTAGAGCTGCCACCGCGGCGGGTATGAAAAGCGCTCGTGTTCAGAGGGTCTGCATGTTTTATCTCTGTGCTCTCTCAGTTAGCCTGTTTTGCTTTGGTGGCAGCATGAGTCCTGGACTGACACATCAAAAACGCTGCTGATAACCACCGACAGACCAGGCGAGCGAGCGCTCCCCCCCCCACCGCCCCTCATCTCGCCACTTTAATGACGATGCACCGTTTGCTGCCCCAATCGCTTTCACTTCAAACCGTCTTTAAGGTACCAAATCATTGCCGGGGCGGCTGAAGTAACACTCAAGCCGGAGCGCAACAAAGAAGAGAGGTCCACGATTGCAAGATTGATTTTAAACCAAACCATGACCTCCGTACAGCGAAGGTCAATTATCTGTGTTGCTGTGTTATTTTAGTTAGTAGTATATGCTAACGTTGTGGGAATTGCTGACATTTTACCTAGTCATCTTTTGTTGCCACCGTCCAAACGCGCTTAAAACGTATTGATGGCCTCAAAGTTGATGAGGTGAAACATGAAACGTGTTGTTTTATTTACGTGTCAAAAAGGATGAGCAGATTCTGTTTCATTTCTGTTTCGCAGTGTCCCGACTTTTTTTTAGAATCAGCGTTGCTACATTACTTTGAATGCGCTATTGTTTGAGGGCAGGTAGTAATGATTATACTTTAAGATTATTTTAAGTGTTACCCAAATACCTCCAATCCAGTGGAAAGCACTCCCGGTAACAACCACATGCATATTGTTGATACATGCAAACGGAAGATAAACACGTATTTAAACAGGTATTATACGCGTGAATAGGTATTTGAAAGGAAAAGGAGAATTACTCCCTCTAATACACCTGAATAAAACTGTCTGCCAGGCGTCTGGCACACCGTTTATTCATTTGTACGAGATAATAATTACAGTCAGGAAAAAAATCTAAATGGTACAATAGTGTCACTGCCACCTCCAGAATCCCTTATCTCCTGCAGCATGCAAATCAAAGCCCATTGTCGCCCTGTTGTCCACTGTAATTCTGAGATCAGCTGCTCATATACTGATCGGAGGGGACACAGCTGACTGGAAGCGCTAATGAGAATGATTCTCATCAAGCCTTTCTATCTGTTCCCATAAAGGGTGTCACGAAACACACCGTTAACCCCCTCACCTTTTCTGACAGTGAAAAAGAGGAAGCTGTCGCCATTTTTCTTTCTCTACCATGTCTTTGTCGATCCGGGTTTCCCGTTCAGCGTCCGCGTTAGACAGAGGATAACTGCAGGCTTAGGCTTTGGGCAATATCCTTCCCGTATGTTCTATCATCTCCGATAACACATCAGGTTGCCGGTGCTTTACTGCGCTTTGGTGCTGCTGTCGGTCGGCCAAACAGAGATGATAATCAGCGACGAGGCCAGCAGGAGAAGCGACGCGAGAGGACGTGTTACTGCTTGACGCCGACGTGTCAGCAAAGATAAAGCAACAATGGAGAACTTTAATATCGAAACCACAAACATAACGCGCGCTTATGTAAGAGTATACAAGGTTCATTCATTAGCCATCATACAACACAGCATTTTAGTTCTGAACACATTGCAGCACCGGGCGGATGAGAAGAGTGAGGCGCTTTCTTGACGGACCGAGCCTCTGCAGACGCCTGAAGGCTTCGGCCGTTTAAATCAAAACAAACGCAACCAAAGACGAAGATGATCTCACTGATATAATCACTCAAAATCAATTACTCCTGAGCCGTGAAATCTGAGGGGGAAAAAAAAGCATGTGCATTTAAAAAAGCTCAGCTTTCATATCTTCAGTTCAACGCGAAAGCATTACTGCTAATCCCCCCAAAGCTTCCGAGATTGAAAAGCAGCCCGAGAAAACCATTAAGAGGAGCAGAGAAAACTCATTTTGCTCTCCCCGACTTATCAGACTGACATATTGAGCAGCACCCTGTGCCATTAATACCTCAAAGTGCGCTGAGGAATGCTTTCATCAACAACCTGTTTTTTGTCCTCTCCACAGTTATATTATTTTTTTTCAAACTCATGCTGGCTTCTCTTCTATCTAAGAATGGATAACAAGCATGTTCTCCACCAAGGAAACCATGTCATATACCAACGAGAGCTTCATTCAGATCACAAATCCATGTTTGAATGAGGCACCTTCTTTGTTTTGTTTTTTTTTACTTCTCATCATGTTGCACTCATTCTGGGACTGCAGGAAAAGGTTCAAACCTGCTCGACCTCGTGGTATGTGCAAAATGTCCCAATTTTAAAACACGGCACGATTTTAATCACTTCCTCAGCACAGACCGCCCTGACAGAACTTTATGCCAAAGTTGAAGGCTAACTTTCCAGCAAGATTTCATGTTTTTAAACTACCTGAGGAGGCGTTGCAGTTTGCTGGGAGCACTGATGTCACTCAACAATTCCCCCCAACTAGAATGGACTGAAAGGGAAAGGATCCTTTGCGGCCTCAGTTTGTCGGCAGCGTTCTGGACACGGCACACTGCAGAAGAGAAATTCCCAAATGCAACAGGATTGACAGTTTTGCTGCTCGTGATGCCAGTTTCTTACACAAACCAACCACCTCTCCCTTTCATCAGCGTCTGTGGAGCACTCTGACCTCATATGAAGCGACCTTTTCAGTGTTTTTTCGATGTGAGTGGGATGTTATTTCCTGTTGAAAATGAGAAAATAGCTGCACAAACTGAAACAAAGCAAATCTGACTTAATGTGCAGACTGATGAAAAGCAATATCGCTGTGTTTTTATTGAAACAGCCCACTAAGATTTAAAGCTTCGGTGTTTACATTGCTTGATCATTAGAGGATCATCATTTTAGTCGTAGGCTGGTTCGTGCAATCATTTGTTGTCGGTTGTTGAGCACACAAATAGGAAATGTTATTGAATAATAATAGTAATAATGCCTGATTTATACTTCTGTAAGGTTGAGAGGGTAATTTACAGTCAGTTCATACGTTTGAGTTAATTTGCCAAAAATATATTTACAATGTGTACACAGCCGACTATTTGTACATTCATGTTTGCAAAATTATATTTGCACATCTAGATGCAGTTACCGTGGCCCGGGTCCTGGTGGCTCCTGATTCGCTGGTTCGGCGTCATGTGTGAGTTTTTTGTGAAGCTGTTCCTTTCATGGGGAATTTTGTTCGAGAAGTTATCCCTCACCATCCTGCTCGTCCAGTCACCATCGACACACCCCCATGTCACACATCTTTATACAGTACTATACTTCCCACTGCCCATACTAAAGGTGCTGAGCAGCCCAGAGTGCAGTATGAACACGCTGTCAGCAATATAAACCCCTTCCCAGAACAATCCTATACACTATACAATTGTCCCATCCGGAATCTAATGATATCAGTCTTCCTCAACAGTTATGGTCCTGATATCAGGTTATTTTCCGCAGAATTTTGCCTGGGGCGTCCAAAAGATATTGAGTTTGCTCCCACAGAGCGCTGCGCGGAAAAAAACAAAAAACATCTGCATGGAATATGTAATCGATCAGTCCGTTAAAAGGAGCGTAATGAGAATCATAATAGACTCCGGTGGGAGACAACACTCTTGTTTTTGAGCTGGGTTTAATTTGAGTGAGATGTTATAGCGCTGCACTTCACATCAAGAGTTTCACATCAAATATATGTTTTCATAAATGACCAGATATCGTCAGTGAGCCGCTGTACTGCAGCCGGAGAGCTAAAAGGCTGTATGCGGACGGTTTTGTGTTTTGCTCTGATTTCCTGTTATAAGAGGGTGATCCGTAGCTATAACTATATCTTTGTTTTGCAGCTGGCACTTCACACACACACACAAAAAAGACTCTCCATCAATGAGATCCGGCGATGAGCGGCACGGGTACCCTGTGGAGCGTTTGACCATAGCAACAGAGTTACATGGCAACTAGGTTACATTTGTGCTAACTGTAACGCGCCGTACGAGGTAGAAGTGCTCCAAGAAGTAGGCAAAGAAAAAGTGGACCACAGGCCGATGTATACAGTTTGGCACAGTTGACTAGGGATGATGAATTAACTGCATCACACAGTCTGTGAGCCTCCCCCCTTTTTTTTTTTCTTTGAAGACAAATGGCTGCCCCCTACATCTTAATGATTTGGAAACATTGACCAGTGATGGCAAACAAAGGTGTCTCTCCCCCAAGCCTTAGCCTATTTCTTCTGACCTTTAATAAACCTTACATACACATAGACACACACTCATACTCACACATATAGGAATTAGGAAGCCTTGGTGAGATTTCTCTCCCAGCAGGGGCAGCCTAATTGAAGATAACAAGTCTGAGAGCCGTCAAGACGCGGCACCACAGAGGTCACTTGTATATTTCCTTATTTTGCATGGACAGGGGAAAATAGAGCGTCCGTCTGGAATCTCCGTCAATCTCAAAGCACGTGTTTTCAGATTGGTTGTGCCATGATGCACTTTACAGTTTAACGTGTTTACAATTGTGATTCTCGGTCCAATCAATGTCAATTCAATACGCTTTTCTGGTAGAAAAGCAGTGGTATCATGCCCTAATTCACATCTCTTTTCATGCCTAACAACATGATGTGTAAGTATGTACTGCAGCTTTATGCGCGACAGCTCCTGTAGATCTAAGACTGTGATATTCTGTTTTTATAGATAGGTGAAAGCATGCCAATTTTCTTTGTTTCATGATATCTGAACAGTTCTGGTGTAAGAAGTTAGAGACATTATTGTGTTTGGATCCTTGTGAGGTGATGGACAAATGCAAATATGTCCTGGGCCTTTTGGGGCGCTGACCTGTTCCCATCGCTACGATCGAGGGGCAGCGCCATTTGCGCTGAATGAATAAAAGCATTTATGGAGTTGTTGCTGCCGCCGTTGAGGTGTAATTGGGATCGGAGAGGACGTAGGGTCATATGATTAAAGGATTCATGGAAGCGAGGTCGATTACAAGAACACTGACATAATCCAAGTGAAACAGGTTTCTGGAAACCATGTGAGCTAGTCCTGCTGAGCATATGAGCTTGTTTTGCTGGGCTGCACGTTCCTGTGATATTCAGTAATTATTGGCACATGGGCTTTAATTGCCGTCTATATTCAAGCACGTCTATTTTCTAACAAGAAGAACGGTAGCGTAGAGACAAATAAATGAAGACAACAGCGGTCTAGTACATGTTAATAGTTTCCACGACGTCACAAGTGAAGCTCAGTGCATCGGCAGTCGGCTTCATGGCAGCGCTTGACGACACTTAAAGGGGCCACGTGTAAGTCAGTGTTCAGAATTTTTGCTTGAATCCCATAATCTGCGAGCTTATGTGAACATTTTGGTATTTATTTCCTGACGTGAAACCGCTACAAACAAGAACTCGTTCTTATTATTCAGGTTGGACAATCACTCGAAGCGAGCTTAGCCAAAATGCCTCCGGCTTTTATTTGATTACACTTCTGAACTCAATGATGAGCCATCTGTGCCCGTTATCATCAGCAAACCACCACCCCCAACGACACTAAGCTTTGTGAACTCGTAACACTGCCTCCAGTCAGGCCTTGCAAGGAAAAAATTATATCTCAGAATCTAGGCGATGGAATCCAACTAGCATTGTGTTTCCCCCCATAAATGAAAAAGATTGCTGGAGATGCGGTTTAACAGCGACTGCTTTTTTCACCATAGCTGTGGTCAAACCAATTTTATCCAGCAATACCATCGGAGTGTGTAATACATTTAATTAGAAAACACACAGTCAAATTAATTGATTGAATTCCGCTGATGGAGGAAGAATTACATCATGCTCTGTTTTGAGAATGAAAAAAACAAACAAATTCAAGACAGTCATGGGTTGTCTTTTTTCAGCACGCAGTCCTTCGCTACCCCTTTTCTCTCCAAGCCTTTAACAAAGAGTCCATCTAAACCTCCCTTCTAAAGCCACAGGTGCCCACAAAACCTCACAAAACCCTCTCCACAGCAGCTCTCTTGGAAATAAAGCCACTTCAATTCCGCCTTGACACTGTGAGGGAAGATGTTACACCTACTGTGACATCTGCAACCCATCAAAAGACTATTTTTTGCTTGTAAGATAGAAAATCCCAGTGATTGTCCCAGACGGTTTTGTGGCTGTCGTACACGGGCGTACGGCCTCGTGACGGCCGCAGTCGCTCATCTCCCGTGTTGCTGCTTTATGTGTCTGGTTTAAATAAGATTCAGCCCTCTGCTCACTGGCTTCAGAGCTGCCTCGATCCATTCATTACCGAAAGTCTTCTTGACACCCGCTGTGATTACAGGTCACGGCACAGTAGTTACCCGTACTGATGTCAAGTCCACACCAACACAGTTAAACAAACAAGACAGCTCGGATCTCGGCCATATTTCTCACATGAACCCTTTTAAAACTGGTGAGAATTGTGCAGATGTTCCAACACAACCTCCAAAAATATTGATTCGAGGATGTAACAAGAACTCAAGCATGCAAACAATAAGCATTGAAGGAAACATCTTAAGCTAAATTTCAGGTTCATCATTTTTTGTCTTTTGTCTGAAACGCTCTGTTTTAGCTCCTGTCTCTTTAAGGCCTCCGTCCCGAACACCCAGTCTCCTCTGATTGGTCGGCTCGCACACGCCTGAGCCGTCACAGCTGACAACAACTGAGCAGCCCGGCTGAATCAATTCACACTTTCCCAACTAGCAGCTTGGCAAAAAATAAACAAATGTGTGACCCGGTGATGTAGTGTGATGTCACAAAGTCACGGAATTAAAGGCAGGACTGTTGACGAGGCATTTCAGCAGCAGTGTTTTCTGTGGGAGAGAGGAGCTTCTGTTGGTGCAGACCACATTAAGATCTTTTACTTGCACAAGACCCGATATGAAACACTGAAAAACAAAACAGCGTACAAGGTCTCCTTTGATATCTTTCCTACTGGAGGGCTGCTTTAAATAGAAGTGAACAGCTGTAGCTTACACAACTGATTAAACGCAAACTGTGAAGATCTAAAAGATCACATGCAAAAAAACCAAAACAGGAATCATATTGGGATTGTTGGGATTTAGACATAAATCCTACAACTGTTCATTCCAAAAATGACCCTTTTGACTTGCATGTGATCCGAACACAGTTACAGTGGAGCAATCACACAAAAAGATTAACCACAGGCAGAGGACGGAATAACATTGGAGGACGTCATCTTGGGCTTGTGGAGACATGGATGGACATTATAGAGTCCAAACTAAAATAACTGACATTGACAGTAACCATTACTGGCACCCCTGTGAGACATGCACAAAAATGTTGGTAACGGCTCTTTCAGAAGCTCTTTTTTCAGGTAAAACATGATAAAGACGCAGTCCGGTCTCCCACCACATACAGCTGGTGCCCTTTTAATGTTTTGTCGCCCCTGCCCCTCAAACATCCTGAGTCCTCCTCGGTCTCCAAACAGAGACAACATCTATTCGAAGGGATTTGTACGTAAAACATGCATTTTGCATATCAAGCAATCGTACAGATTAACCCTGGAGGATGGAGATCACACAGGTGCATGTTGAACCGACCCCCCAAGCTGTAATCCAGATAAAAGAGTAATAGTTTTTAATCTCGAGTGCAGCATCAAAGCAAAGTTCAGAATATTCTGAAATCCGCAGAGCCAGTGTTGCGTTTGGCCTGACCTGCGGTTCTGTGAGCTGCAGGACTGAACAATAGAAGGATTTCATCTCCCTCTCCTCGGGCTTAATAACACAGCATGTAATAGATACTCCCGACTGACACCTCTGAGACTCTGTTGACTCCGGAGACGTGGGTCCGCTGCACAGCGGCGCACCTAATGAGTCTAACAGAGTCATGTCTGTTGTTTTCTTCTCTCAATCTACCCTCCCTGCAGCCCATCCGTCCACATCAGTTCACCTCAACAGCGGCCGGTGCGAGTCTCAGCGCAGAAACCTCTCGCCTAGAACATCAGCGATTGGGCGGCGGATTCTCGCTCTCAGTGGCGTTATGTGACACGATCCGAAAGGATGTTTATTGGATAACGTGTGGTGCGAATAGAAGAGTGGGCAGATCATTCTCTCAGGGACTGTTTACAGACGGCCAGGAAGCTCACTGCTGCACCATACGCCTCATTTTCCTGTGCTGATTTGTCACCATTTGCTCACATTTATGCGAGGCTCTCAGAGATATTTGCAGCACCACACAGTGTTTTAATGAGTCATAATTTATGTGAAAGTCAATGTCTGACAGGCCACTGCTTGTACTCTGTTTGGCTTCAACATAATTCCAGGTTATTTATATTTCATTACTGCACCATTTACAAATCTCCCCCTCAATTACACAGCCCAAAGCACGCGGCACGCTTCCAGCAGTAATCGATGTTCTCTCTTTTTTTTTTTTCACTATTAAAGATTCATTAAGAGGCAGGCGATGCTTTATTGGTGTAGGGGCTCACCACCGCAGCCGGAGGCGGCCCTGGCTCTCCGTCTCTGTCACGGCGTCGTCGCTCTGTGTATGACAACACACCTCTGCTGCCGCTACGGGAATAACAACCTTCTCGCTTTTCTCGCGCCGGCGCTTTCACTTTGCCACCGGGCCGTGTTTCTGTATCTCCTTACGCAGCCATCTGTCCCCCTGGCCCCGCGTGTTCGCTGATCTGTGTTGCTAGGCAAACATCACGTTAGGCCGTCGGAGATCCAGATTTCAGGAGCTTAAATTTCTAAACTGTTGCTCGCTGGGCATTATGTGGATAAACAAGCAAAGACTTCCTCTTACGAGAGAACACAAACAAATAACTGTTCGAAGCGGATACATATGCAACTGAGCCGCAGCCTCGACGATGGTGTGACGCGAGAGTTGTGTCTTTTCCTGGTTTTAAAGGCTGCATCACAGGAAAGTCATCGTCTTGACCCTCTTTGTCATTATATCCACATTACCGATGCTAGTTTTTGATTTGATTTTGTCGGCCAGTCTCAGAGAACTCACCAATATCTGGATACTGCTTACTGTAGCTTAGTGTTTCATGATTAAGTCTCAAGATAACCCAATATTATTTTAAGGCAAAAATACACAAGGCAACGGGTTTACAACAGTGTTTTTTAGCACAAAAGCAAAAAAAAAAACAACAACAAAAAAAGGACACTTCTGCTGAGAAGCTCACAGCCAGTGTGTATGTGTACGCCAGAAATTGCATCAATTTGGCTGCTGCACAGGCAAACACAGACATCCCAAAACAAATATTTAAAGAGCGGGAAAAAGACTTGCAACAGAGTGAAATCAGACAGCAGAGGCAGAGAGGCATTTCAGGGTCAGCCTGACCCGTCTGCACTTCATACTGTTTTTGCCCAGCAAGAAAATAAAACAGAGATTTTTTTATTTATTTATTTTTTTTTTACAAAAGCAAAAAACATTTAGAGCAACGTTTCAGAGAAAGCTGACAAAAAACCCATCTAGCTATTGAATTGAATGTAATCCAAAGTCTTTCTGCAGGCTTCGCTTCACGCAACGTTTTACAATACAGAATGTGAGAAGCAGTGGCTGACGCAGGATGTTTGAGGGGCAGGGGCGAAAAAATAAAAAGGGGTGTCTAAGAGGGGACTGTCTCTGCGTTTTTTTTGGAACATGGGGGCACCATGGGAGTTGATCATTACCTAATGGTTCATTGATGCATTACTGCTAGTGTAGACAAGCCATTAGAGCTGCAGTACTTCATCAATTAATCAATCAGGTGTTGACAATGACCAACTACTTACCAACTATTTGAAAAGTGATTATTGGCTTTGTGTCATTATTTCAGAAAAAAACGTAAACAAAAAAAAATCTCCAATCCCAGCTCATTTAATTTTTAATTGAATATTTTCTGGTTTCTTTACTCCTTTTTGACAGTAAATCTAGAAGCTGATTGACAGATTAATTGATAATGAAAGTAATCATTGCTTGCAGCCTGACGAGCCGCAATAGCTCAGTCCGTAGGGACTTGGCTTGGGGACTTGAAGGTTGCCGGTTCAAGTCCCACTCGGACTGGCAGTTGGACATTCGGGCATTGCCGAGGTGCCCTTGAGCAAGGCATCAACCCCTAACACTGCTCGTTAGGCGCGGCGGCATGAGTGGCAGCCCCTTCACTCATCTCCTCTACACTGTATGTGTGTGTTTTATATATAATTGTGTGTGTATATATATAAAAAACAGTTTGCCGGAGAAGACACGTGTGATGGAGGTAGCCATGATAACATCTACCCAAAGGGATTTAGATCTAAGAAAAGGTGCCGTGTTGTAACAAAGGTGGGTTTCTTACAAGTGGATGGAAAGAAAGTATGAACAATAGCACAACACATTTCTGATGTTTTATCCACATTATTCATGTTGTTGTCTGAGGTTTATGCATATCCATGTGTGTGCATGTGTTGGAGAGACTCAAGGCGGTGGCATTTAAGCAAGATAAATATGCACATCCATGGCACCGGAGATAATCCCCTCGGGGGCCACGGGGCGCACATCATAAGTATGAATAAAGACAGAACTGAAAACAACTCACCCCACGCGAGAAAGACACGTGGACGAACAGAGGACAACAGGCTACTTTTCATGGAGCTTATTAAAAAAAAGGACATTTCAAAGAAGGTTTTTGTTTGGTGGTGTAGGCACCATGCTCGTGTACCAAAAACACAATCCACCGAGTTATTACGTGTAACATCTTTAATGTGCTGGAAGTGACCTCGTTTGATGTACTTCAACAAAGATGGCGCCAGCGCTTTTTCAACAGACCATTTTTCTAGTTAACGGACCATAATGGAATGAAGAGACAAGGCTTTGAAACAGAGACAAAAGGTAGAGTCTCACCCCGACGACAGCTAATTAGTTTTAAAGAGAGATTTATTCATTGTGAATCCTGAAGGGCTCAAACTATGGAAAGCACATGAAAGGCTTCAGAAGTAAAAAGACTGAATCGCTACACTTGGAATACACACACGATGTACGAAAAGGCATTCTCGCCCTCACCGGTCCTATATCTACCAGGGCTTTGCGTAATCTCAGCCTGTCAAATCGTAACATAAACATGTCTATACCACTGTGAACAAAGTTGCATTAATGTGGATTATAGATTGGCTCTCGCGTCTCGCTCTGCTTTTGTGTTGATTTCACAATTGGCCCGACTTGAAACATAATGTGGGCATTATGTCCCAACAAAAAGGCTCCGTGTTTGCCTATAACAGCAGAGAAGAGAAAAAAGATGAGATCCAAGCTTAACTAGATTCTCTCAGGTGCTTTTACGACCCACTTCAGCAATAGCTCATGTAATCTGAACTTCTCTCTGAAACAAGGTCTTTAGATTCAGATCGAGAGAAGGACCATTTTACTCTTTGGACATCTGTATACACACAGTAGCCGACTCAACAAGAAAGAACATTGAGTTGGTTGACAGTGCAATAAATCAACATCCGTATTCAGACACTATGAACAAGGCGGATACAAAGAGGTGAGAAAAAATGTTATCTAGAAAACAGCATGGAAACAAGTTCATATCGAGCCTCATGCATCCAGGGATCATGAAACCTAATTCCTCTGTCTTAAGGCTTCAAGACAGACATATTTCAAATTGTTCCATTCATTGTCATTTCCTCATCATTTTGATTAGCCACAATGTTTGCATGCGAACTATATTTAGAATTTAACTAAAAAAGGACAATGACGCATGACTTTATTTGAGTTCTCCATGCTACCCCATCCATTCTAATATCCATGCTTTCCCCACGCATGCTAATATCATAGCTATCCATGACAATATCCTTGTTATTGCTGTCCATGCTAACATCCATACTGTTGCTATCCATGCTACTGCTATTCATGCTATTTCGTATCCGAGCTAACATCCATGCTATCGCTTTTAATGCCGATGATGTTGCTCTCGCTAGAAGAGCATTCTGGTTGCCATAGTAACCAATTACGTCTGACAATTAAATACACCCACGTTTTCTGTTTCAAAAAGAGGGATAATTGAAAAACAGGAAGTAACACATGCTGGAGTGAGGCTTCAAATGTCATGGTTAGGTTTGTTGATGTCCTATTTTATTTTGTAGTTATGTCCTCTTGTGTCCTGTTGTCACCCTTTACGTCCTGCTCACCTGTGTTCCCAGTGTTCCGTTTTCATCCTGTGCTCCTTGTGCTCCACCCAAGTCTGCCCCCACACCTGACTCACATCAGTCTAGCAAGCACTGCCCTGTTCCTAGTGTCTCTCCACCTGCACCTCATCACCTCATTAGGTCTGTATTTAAGCCTCTGATGCTCCCTCACTCGTCTTTTTTGTCCACGTGTCTCCTGTGCCTGTTCCCCCCCGTCCTTGTGCGTTCCTGCTTTAGGTCTATTCCTCATTCCTCTCTTTTCTGGTTTGTCCTTAGTTTTTGTGTGACTTCCGTAATTTCCTTTGCTTGCTTTTTGTTGCCAGTTTTTGCCCGCTTTCTTTTTATTCTTTGCATTTTTGGGTTAGCCCGTTAAAGCTCACTTTTGGGGGCGCCGTTTAGCTCAGTTGGTAGAGTGGGCGTCCCATGTGTAGAGGCTTTGTCCCCGCTGCCTCGTCGCTGCGTGTCACTCCCCCTCTCTCTCTCACCCTGTTTTCTGTCACCCTCTTCAGCTGTAGGCTACTATCAATAAAGAAATAAAGGCCAAAAAAAGCTCACTTTTGGTAACGCTACCTGCCAATCCTGTGCGTCTTGCTTTCGGGGGTCTTTCTTTGTAATGGTGACATCAAATGGACAAGAAGTTGCCATTGATCCCTTTGTTCCATTGTGTACTCTGCTGCAACTCGATAAAGAAGCTTTTCTTCCTGTTCCCGCTGGTGAATGTTTCTCTTTTTCATGTTCATCTGCTGAAAGTGGAAAGTCCACTTTTACAGAGACGTGCCAACATGATTTGGGACATCATAAGTAGATCCTGATCCAATATTCAATGTGCATGTCAAACAATGAGAATGGATTTGTGAAGTAGGAGCCACAAAGTATTCAAGACTCCCATTGTTGGTCAAATTGTCGTTTATACATTTCTAAATCTGAAGATTGTGTTCCGCAACCAGATCACTTAAACATGAGCTGGCATGATATAACATATGCAGCGGGTCAAGAGTGTCACCTGAGAGGATCCAATTCAACTGGAATCTCATCTTCCTCTCCTTATCCCTCCTCTGTTGTTGATTGCTGAACACAGAGCCTTTTCAACTGGTGCAAGCTGCCTATCAGCAGCTCCCAGAAGGTGTGCTTTAACCTTTTAAATACCAACAAACTGAGATATCCCGTGGCATACTATATTACACATTTTAATTTCAATTTTAATTACAGTAAACCCTGAAGCATGTAATCACAGAGGAGGGAAAGGACACATTGTTAGCCCGGCAGACAGGGGCTTTAGCTTTCGCCAAATGCAAACACATCCTCAACCGGCATGTTAAATAGATTAAGCTCAAACAGCTCAGGCGGCCGTGTTGTAGAAATTAGAGTTAAGACTGCCTTAAGTTATAATTTACTTTCACGAGCGATCCCAATGTTGGCAGGTGGTTCAGTTGTCATCGGTTGATCAGAGAAGTCTTTGTGGTGCAGATGGCTGCACATTATGTTTACACCTCGCGTCGATAAGACAGCTCTGCAGCCAGAACTTACAACCCAGCCCCAGTCTAAATGCTAATAAATTAAGTGTAGTGCAGCCTCCTTTACACACACACACACACACAGCACGTGCGCACATACACACACACACACAAACAAATACAGATGGTCCTCTGTGGAAATAATTCACGAAATCGAGTGAAAAAAAAGGATTTTCCAATTATCTCTCTATCTCTGCATTTATTTGTTGTTGGTTTGCAGTTTTACCTCTTCAAAGGTTGAGGTAAGCAATCACAGCAATCCCATTTTGAGGCTGCAATTAACAGTGAATGTTGTCAGTGGTTTATCATGAATTACTGCAGTGTTTGTTTTTTTCATTTTTTGCATTTTGCTATTCATACTCAGTGGAATCGTGATTGGTATCTCGCCACAAGACGACCAGATCTAGGAAAAATACACAGTGTGCTTTTGAAAGTACGAGATGACAAAGCATTGCCACAGTTAGTTATGTCTCACTGCGCGCTGACTAAGTGAGAATTATAAGGGATATTAAAGTAAGCCATCATAATGCAAGTATAGTCTTTTGTTCGGAAAGTATAAAATGTTGCTAAGTGGTGATTTATCAGACAATCTGTCATCCCATTGTAGAGATGCACTGGCAGTGTCCGGCTGTCTGAGGGGCAGGGAAATAATAAAAAAAAAAAAAAAAAACTAATAGGGCATCAGCTGTACGTGTTGGGGTACCGATACACAGATATTCATGATACATTCATGAAGCCCACTCAACTGTGGGATGCTAATAATTTCCCTCAACTAGAGAGAATAAGGGCAGAAAAGAAAATCTCACCAGAGCCTAAAGAGACCGGAGTGTTTGGCTGACTTGCTGTTCGGATGAGGTCTGCAGTGTGTCAAGGACAGAGTCAGAATGAGCCTGAGACTGACCTGGGTGACATTCCCCCACCGCTTCTGAGACAAATGGCGTCATCACACCCTGAATGCCAAGAGCTGCTTTCACTCATTCATCAGGAGCTGGTCTCCACACCGTGCACACAGCTGATCTGAACCCACTGCAATGAATCCAGAGAGAATATAACATTCATATATATCATAATATTAAAAAAAAAAACATTGCCAGTACTACATGATGAGACCGGCATCGGAGGTGACAGAGTGAAGTAACTTTCTAGCGTTCGCTGCATGAAAAAAAAATAGGCATTAAAAAGTCTATTTTGGATGTGGGGGAATGGAGGAAGGAAGCTCTGCACGAACTGTGTCGATTGGACGCTGGATATCGAAGATGACGAGTGAAATAAAACCACTATGAATGAAGAGGCTTTTCTTATCTGTAATAAGTGTTGACTCTGAGATTATAACTCCTTAAGCGGTGACGGAGGGGTTGTTGCCAGACGCAGCTGTACACGGTGAGTCACAGATGGTCAGGCAAAAGCTGGTCAGTGCGACTGACAGCTCATTCAGCCGGAGCCCACCTGAAACCCGACGCCCGCCCTCCCTCCGTGGGCCACGTTATCTCTTCTCTCCGGGGCTCTCAGAAGAGGACTGAAAACCAATTTTGGTTTTGTGGGATTGGATAAAGGCACACACACACAGTGGCCAGGAGCTCCACATCTCAGCCTGTCCTCTCACACGGGATTGTTAAGGGAAATTGTGGCTGTGAGAGTGTATAAAAGCTCCAGCTATAGACGGCAAAATGAACTCATAATGGATAATAGGTACACCTTGTTGCGGATCACTGGTTGAAGCGCCGTTTTGTTGTCACTGTGTTAATAAAATGACTGAGGGTGTGCACTTTTTTTTTTACTGTCTTTTTAGACATCTTTTAAAATAGGTTTCACAGGCTTTAATGTTCAAATAGCACATTATTTTACTTGTACTGTCAGTTGCTGCAGCACCTCTATTCATCTGAACATCCCAGGCTGCTCTGATTGGTCAGCTTTGTCAGGTGTGAGCAGGTGTCGGGCACTTTCTGGTGGTGTTTTAGCAACTACAGCCGTGCTGGAGGTATCTTGGTGCGGGTAGTGACATCACAACTTTACGGAAGCCCTGGCGGTAATAAATCTCACTTTTCACAAACCAGTCCTTTAAGGCAAAAAGTGAAAAATGCTTGCGGAGGTGGAGGTGGTGCTGGAGGACTGAAATAACAGCAGTACAACTTCCTTATCATGACTTTGGCAGGAAGGAATGATGTTATAATAATTGCCAACCTCTAGTGCTGCTCCTGGTTGCCTTCTAAAACGGTTCCACCCTTGTCGCCAAGACCCAGCCTGGCCGCCTGAGGGCTTCCGCATTTGCTATGCCTCCCAAAGACTTTAGTTTCCATAATCGGCCTCCCACCTGGCCTCCCGAAGGCTTGATTCCCCGCAGCCGGTTCCAGAGTGGTTTCCACCCTTGCCCCTGCCTTCAGGTCACCCTCCAGACCGACTCCGGCCTTTTGCCCCAGCCTCCTCAGTTCGCCAGTGTCTTTCGCTTGTGATGCCCATTCGTCCCTTTTCTTCTGCCATCAGGCAATCTGACTTTTTATGACTTTGCCCCTGCCTGCTCCCTCTCTTTCTCCCTTTAGTTTCCAGCTTTTTGTGCTCGGACTTTGTCTTTATTGGACTCTGCTTCACAGCTTTATTTCTAATAAAGCTCGCCCTTTTGTCTTCCACCTGTCTTTGTGTGTGTTACGTTCCCGTCTTGTTCTAACGAAATAGAAGACAATCCTCAGTTTCATTTCGAAATCCATTTCTCGCCATTTCAATGATTTATTCGCTGGCTGCTTTTTTCGGGGCCAACTTAAGATGCTTTCTGCTCACCTGAAATATAAATGGCCACTGTCGCGTCTCAGCCAAGACAGGCCATTAATCCTTAAAAGAGATTGTGCGTTGGACAGCCGACGTAAAAAATTCATAAATCTCTGTCTGAGTGCTGAATTTAATGGTTGATGAAAACAATTTCAATGCCCTTTAATTATATACAGAGAGGAAAGGAAAATGTTGGGACATTACAGATAACATTCAATCGGTAAGCCTGAAGACCTACTATAAAGATGCCAACCCACTTACATCTAAAGGTTGAGAGCCTGCTGCCAAGCTCTGACGTGGCACTGATCCTCTGTTCTGAAAATAGTGCTCAGTATTCAAAGGGTTCATTTACATTTTAATTAGCACATTCCACCGGAAATAAAGCGTGTGTTCATAACCAAGAGGGAAAAAAAAGGGAATTAACATGAAACTCCCCCCCAAAATAGAAATAAAGAGTCCACAAGGCACCAAACGGCACAATAAACATCGATTTCAAGTCGTGTCTTCAGACATTTACGGATGTGTTGAACATGTTTCCTGCTTTATCTTTGAGAATAGCGGGATGAAAGAGCCTCGCTGCCTGTGACTGCTCCAAACGAAAAAGAAAAACAGCGAATTGATGTGAGTGTCGGGACCGAACCTGGGAGCCTTAACAATCCGCGGCAAACACAATCAATCCAACTTAACGAACTTGTAATGAGCAGCTCCTCAAATGAGCAGCGGCTGCTTCAGCCTGAGAGAGAACAAGGCTGCAACAAGACTCTGAGAGCACAGGCAGCAACACCTCGAGCTGACCAGTCAGTCCGGACACCACAATACAATTTGCATTTCTCGTATATGAGTTGTGCACTTAAAAATAACAAATATCTTTATCAGGTCACTTTCCAGATGTGTCGGACACATCTGTGCGCATGACAGAAACGTCCGTCGCCGACATTTATCCTGGTGATTGGGTTAGACCAGCTGCCAGCTATTATAACACAAAATGAGCTGCTATAAATGTTTTCCTTTTTAATGAGCGTGCTCGATTTCAGGATGAGGGTTGGTGTCTGAGCTGCAGCTGTGCCAAAAAAAAAAAAAGCCTTTCGGCAATGTTTTAGTCGCAATGGTTTTATGATCTGAGCAGACATGCAACAACATCTGTTGGTTGGGGTTGGGAAAATATCACGGTTCGGTTTAAAATGCCTCTTGAGGTGGGCACGAACACAGCTGGGGCTGTCCAGAGACCGGAATGTTTGGACTGTGGATTGGAGACATCACTTTGGGCTTCTAGTCGTTGTGTTGAGCATTTCTTTCTGAAGACAATTAAGTAAATAAGTAAGTGATATTGAAAATAATCTTCAGGTGCAGCCCTAGTTGAAATGTTTCATTTGGAAAATAATAGTAAAGTAAATATCCAATCCAGTTAGGTATTAAGCAATTTATTAAAAGACAGCATAAACAGGAGAATAGCATCTCTACTTCCTCCGAGAGCCTTTCTATTGCGGTTCACTCTTAACTTCACCAACAAATTCAATCAGAAACTAATTTGTGTGATCCGATTTTTAGATGAAGCTGTGCAAGCACACAAATTAAAGTCTAATTAATTTGGATTTCTCACGCAGATTTGTCAAATGTCACACGTGTATCTATTGTTGGAAATGCGGAATTAGCTGGTATTTATATTCTCTATTAAGAACCCCGACGCCTCATTATCTTGTCTGTTTTGTTCCCAGTCGGGGAGCACAGGCTCAGACTGTTTGGTCCCACTTTGGCATTCACCTGCAGTTTCACATCTGCGCCTGTTAGAAAGATGAACGGCACGGTATCACACCTGTGGCTTCTGGAAGCTTCGGGGACGTGCCCCAGATATGTCGCACTCACAGAGCTTTTCATTTGAACTGTAGGGATACATTGAAAATGGCATGTTGTGACAAAAGAATATTTCAAGAATATTCTATCGATTTTTTTTAGCACTCGTTAGAAGGCAAAAATGATATAAATGTCAGGGAAGAGGTTGGTTTCAGAGCCGGAGATATAAGGGACAGATTCATTGAACATAAGTCTTCAGTAGCATATTTTCTTCCTCTCTGTGTATTTTTCGCTGTTTGAACTAAAGGCGCATGGATAGTGGACACCCTCCAGAATCGCTTGGTCACTGCAACGGTGTCTCCTAGGAGTGGATGTGCCTCAGCAGGCTTTATCACAGCAAGCCACACTCTTTTCATGTAAATAAACAGCAGTGTGTAAAGAGCACACACACACACACACACACACACACACACACAGAGGAGACCGCACGTATCGACCGAGGCTTATGACTGGGACTGTTTTCACTTGATAAGAGTGACAATGGAGGGGTTGCAAATTTGTGCTGTTTTTCATTCCGTGGCCACGGGAGGGAACGCGGCTCTGATTGGCTGACAAGTCAAATGTTAAACGTCCTTCCTGTTCTAGGATTCCTCCATCATATTTTGGACAGTTTGCCGGACCTCAGAGGCCAGACGGTTTGTTCCAGGCCACCCTCTTCAGGGTCCGCCATTGTTTACAAACTAGCAATCTCTTCTCGCCTTTGTCACGTCTAAGCCACGGCCACAGCCTCTATTTCCTCAAAGGATGCTGTTACCATTTTGGCAAACGAGGCGGGGACCCAAATGCAGACGACTCACGGGAGGCAGGGTTAAGGAACTAAGGGCGAGCTTTATGAAACAAAAGCTGATGTACACACAAAAACCAAAGAGTCCAGGCAAATGAGTCAAAATGACAAAAGACGAGAGTATCAACAAAAGAGCTTAAACAAAGCAAATCATTGAAAAAAACTAGGAACAAAAACCTGAAACATACCAACGGGGAGACACAGGGTGGCATCGCGGGGGAAGACAGGCGAACGCGGAACGACGTGAACGACGTGAAGGAGAGCAAAGACTATATACAGACACACTAACCTGGGAATTAGGTACAGATGGAGTGAGGCGGGGAAATGACAGGCGAGGGAAAGGGTTCATAACAGACAGTAATTAGTCCGATCAGCTTTTGACCGGCCATTAATCAGTAAACTGGAGTTAGCTGGCAGCTCATTTGCATCCTGTTGTGCCTCAGCAAGAAAAACAAAAATACACAGAACAAAAAGTTGATGATACAAATGATAAAAAGTCCAAAAGAAGAAAAAAAAAATCAGTATGATTGACAATATATATGGCAAGGCAATCATTGTTGATGACACTTTTGTGCGTATTAGGCTATTATTTTCATTATCATATATGAGCACATTTGGCTGCACAGTTTAACGGATGAGATGGAAGATTGAATTCGACCCGTGACGACCTTTAGCTTCCCAACTGTGAAGGGTCATGATGTCATCGGCCTAATGACGAGGAAAGATGAGAAGGGGAAGTGAGTCAATGATGACCATTTAGCCTCCAAAAGGGGCGAGTGTCTTCACGAAGAAATTAGACAGAAAGATATTTGCGACGTGACTCAGACGACATGGAAGCGGATGGCAGGGTGACTAAGACGCACTCAGGAAAATCATGAATATGAAGCATGTCTGAAAGAAGCACAAACACGGCACGTATGAAATGTACAGAGCCGTCTGAAACGTCAGGACAGCTGTACGGCTTTGATCCATTAAATTAAAATGCAAATCCTAATTGTATTCCTTTCCTCTGAATGAATCTGAAAACGAGAAAAGTTTGCCCGAGGCCATTAGAGAACATGATACCTTTGTTCTGTGCCAACATATTGCAGAAATACCTTTCGGAACACCTGGGTAACACATTTATCTCAGAGCAAAATCGATATAAAAATGCCCAAAAACCGCCAGCAGGATTCAATGAACATTTCTGCAGCTGCCACGAGCGACTAATTGTTTGTCAATTTACCCTGGCAGGATGTATAATCAGTGCTTTCAATTCAGGGCCTGAATCAGAGGGTGCGTGGTCATGCCTCAGCAATTAGAAAGCAAATAAAAAACCTGAGCTTCGAGCTCTCTCCTGCATTATATCACCGCTAACAGTTCAAGTAATGCGGAGCTATTCAACCGGGGGGAGCCATCAAGACTTCCCTCTGAACATCATTCAGTGACAACTTGTATTGGCATGCTGGTTTCACTGTGGGAGAAACACTGCAAACACCTGAAGGGTTGTTTTGTTTTGTGTTATCAGTAATCACTTTTTTCCTAATCTTTAACTGCCCTTATTTCACGGGAAGGTAAATGAAAACACAGATTTAATTGAAGTGTCGATATCGAAATGTCACAGTTAGATTTCAGACTTGATTATATTGTATTTAACACAGACAGAGGAAGGAAGGGTTGGAGGACCCTTAACACCTTTAAATCCTGCCCAGAGCATCTTTTGACCGTCCAACCAGACCAGGATCGGACCATCCCATAGAGGAAGAGAGTATAAAAATAACTGTATATATGTTGTGTTATTGTAGCATGAAGAAGTTAACATACTTCTGTTTTGTTATGCAACCCTGTGTTGTAAAGGACCAATAAATTACCTTGAACCTTGAACATTTATTTGTTTGATTTCCCTTCCAACCGTCTCACTTTCATGTCCACAGAGCTTGACACTCTCCTGCTGACTACCATTGTTTGTCTCTGACGGTTAATATTTAATTAGCCTTCAAGCATTCGATTAGGGCTACTTTCTGGCCACAGATTAATGCGGATTCACTCAGTGTAGAGATTTAAAGACCGACATGAAGAGTTTTCATCCCTCCACTGTGCACAACCTACTCCTCAACTGGAGCAACTGGAGCGACGGAGGGTTCTCGGAGGCACCGAAAGCAAACTTTGCCTGCAAATTCCGTTACTTCCGAATCCCGGGTGAGGTGATGAGTAATGTGGAGGCGCTTTTGACTTTTGATTGAGTTTTTACTGACAGCTAAGCAGCTGAATCCCTGTGGCTGGATGAGAATGATTCGACTTTTTTTAAAAGTCACCACAGCTGTCAAAAGCAAAACACTGCTGATCGATGAGGTGTTTGAGCAGAAGTTGTTTACTTTAACTGCGCTGTTTACTTTAACTTACCCATGAGAGAAGTATCGCCAAATAGTCCAGAAGTTGAAGCCATAATTCTATGTTACAGAAGATGATTCCACGCATGTTCAGCCCATATATGTCACAGCTTTGGAAATATGGAAGAGGTTGCCGAAATTAAAATCATTTCTCTTGTCAGTCCCCTGCCTTTAGGATGCTATTTGGTTTTCTTTGAAGCAGTTTTGTTGCCACAAGAGTGCCACTTAGCTGACACAGGCTGCCAAGGCTTTAAGACTGAGGTTGACAGACACAAAATGTTCATCAAAGCGCTGCAAAAAAGTTCTGCAAGAGGAGAAACAACATTCGACATCACAGGTTTTCTCTTTACTGTCAGAACTGTGTACCCCGTTAATTTTGTCTACAAAACGTCTGATTGCATTTTCATGACAATAAAATGACACCTGTATATAAGTATGGGTTCTCTGTGATTCCTAGGAACATAAAGCTGTTCACCTGCTCCACCTGAGCTCGACTCGTGAAAACGTAGGTGGGTGTCTGCAAATCAACAATCGGCTCCTTGGTTTTGCTGACGCTGAGCAGCAGACTGTTGATTTCCTCCCCATAAGAACTCTCATCCTTGTTTGTAATGATTGTCTGCATACTTCAATGTTGAGTTCTCTTGATGTCTGGCAGTGCAGTCATGGGTGAAGAGTGCGAACAGGAGGGGGCCGAGCACACATCCATGGGGAGCTCCTGCGTCAAGCACTGATGAAGAGGAGGTTTGGCTGTCAATTCGGACTGCCTGGGCTGTGTGTGTGAGGAAATTCAATAGCCAGTTGCACGAGGCAACAACATCGACTTGTATTGTGTTCACTTTTTGGCGAGTAATATGGTGATATTGAAGACTTCAACAGGTATTTGTGTGTCTTTTTCAACATGGAAAAAGACACACACACCATCACAACCATGAAAGATACAGTCATGAAATGTTACAGGTGTGTGTAGCTGACAACAAAATGAAGGCTCTGAGTACTGCGCAAACACGTAATGACTACAGAGTAGTCTGGGGTCGGAGCGGCAACGTGTTGACGGGAGTCATGGCTGCTGTGATCCTATCGAAGATGGTCTCTAGTCAGAGGTGCAACATCAGGAGAGGCAAAACGGGCTAATGTTTGTGAAAAGGGGCCCTTGATGTCCGCTAACATCGGCTAATTTTGCGCTGGTACCTAGAAACTCCCTTGCTTTACACTTTCTGTGCTGATGATCAGGTTCACTTCCCAACTTCCCTCGTGGCTACTTCTGGCATATTTACCTTTCATTAACACTGTCCCTGAGAAATAAACTGAATAAATTATATCATTTGAAATAAGGGTTATTTACAATCTGACAATGCTGAAGTTGTTTACTTATTAATTTAAGCTCAGATTGTCACGTTATTTACATTCAAGAATTCCACGAATGAGAACATCAGAATTTAATTTTTTTTTTAAAAGTTTGGATTTTGTTCATTTTTCGTAGATGTCAGATAATTTATGACATGGTGGTGATGAAAGCAGGTTAGAGGGGCCCCCTGGGGATTTTGTAACAGTAATACTGTAATCTTACTGATGCACTGAAAACACTACATGAGCAGATAAAGTGTGAGGAGCTTCCAGGGCATTTAATCAGAGGGCTTGCTTTTTCATGTGTTCAGTGACATCACAACATCCTTTGATCACGCATAGTGACTAGTGGCATGGGTGGTGTGACTGTCCTGGGTCAGGGCGCAACTTCAAACTTTGGAGTTTACCCCAGAAGTTTCACAACTGCGGAAACATTACACACTGAGTAAACACGTGTGATGGTTGGCTTCACTCAACCAGGCTCAGAAGTGACATTTCATCTGTGTAACTTGGATGGCTGGACCCGGAGAAACGTTGCTCTGGTAGGTCTGATTGATTTGTCATTGCTTTAGTGTTTTGATTCCTTCATTTACAAAACGTTTTTTCCTATGAGTTGGCAGCACTGTGGCAAAGAGAAGTTAAATTGCACCTTGATCCAGATGTTCCCAAACAGCCTGCTGTGCTTTTTTTTATACTGTTAATGGCTCTTCGTTTAAGATGACCTCTTATTCAAGTCTTAATTTTCAGCATTGCTCAGTTCTCAGCAAGTTCTGTGCGCCTTCCTTTCACTTAGTGGATCTCTTTAATATGCCATTAATAACGTGCGCTCTTTTTTTAAATTTTTTTATTTTTTTTAACTCGGCGCCGTCTGCACGCAGGTCTGGGTGTGTAGTCCACAGAAACAGCCTCTCTCTCGTCGGGAGGTGACTTTCCTCAGCACCTCCTCGGCGGCTGCTCGTGTGCGTCCTTCAACATCTCCGACAGTCACCGCGCGCATCACAGCTCGAGCGCGTCGGAGTCCTTTTCTCTCCCCGGGTGGTGCGCAGGCATCATTATGATGGAATTATTCAACAGGGGAAATCCACAATGCAGAATTTCTTCTTTTCTTTTTCTGTCTCCCTCTCTCTCTCTTCACACTTCGCAGGCGGTGAGAGAAACTTGAGGAAGATTTCGAAGATGCATTCGCCGTAAAGACTGAAGGACACTTTGATGCGTGCAGGAGTGGCGCATTTTGGAAATAGTCAGATTAGATCCAGTCGCAGGTAAGATGAGACTTTTGTGGACTTAAAGTAGAGTGACCGCACGAGTATAAGGTGATATTGCTACAACTACTACTAGTTATAACAATAAAGTTGAACACGTTTGCCAAATGTTAAATAGATTTTTGTCTGCGTCCATTCCAGTATTCTCTGCACAGTCGTGTCTGGTTTCATGTTCACTGGTTAAAAAAAAAACAAAAAAACAGCATGATTTTTCTTGCATGTGTCTCAGCTGGCAGAGTTTGCCAACCCTGTAAATGAAATCCTCATTCTCACTTTTATTTCCCAAGAGCTGCATGATTGACCCTGAGTATGTAATAGTTGACTCAGACGAGTATCCACCTCCTACCTTACTCTGAACAGCTAAAAGCCAAAGTTAGAGATGAATTAATAACCTTGAGAGGTGGAGAAGTGAAACACAGCATGAGAAAAACCGGGGACTTAAAGTAGCCTCTTGATAGGAACGGTATTACAGCATCTTTTTTCTTGTGGTTCTCAGTTTTTTCTTGACTGTGCTGGCTCTGGGCTGTTCATTATACAAAGAATACCTGTTGCACAGCATGCACAATGCCTGACATACAGCAAGTTCATGTCCATATATTACTTTTACTGAGTGCTTCAATGAGGGTGTGCTTCCCTCAGAATAATCAATAATCCTCTGTTTATCTCATGCAACACAAACAGACAATGGTCTCCCTCCAACTGTCCTTTGACCTGACTCACACGATGCACATTGATGGACAGACGTGCTCTGTCCCCCCCTCCGAGCTCAAACATTTGGTTTACCCGAAAGCGAGCCTCGCAGCAGTGTCCACCACCCTCCCGTCCTGCTGCCATGGTGAAAATGACAAACTGGCATCGTAAAAACCTCTTATGTTATTGGCACCATACGAAGTCGTCAAACCAATGTTTTGCCTCCTGTGCGTTGCCAGTGCGAGGCACTTCAATCTGGCCGTGTCGAGGCTATTGGCAGCGCAGTGATTCCCCTCATTCAATTACTTAGCCTGGGACTAATTTACATCCATGCCCACCCCCTAATAAATTGCAAAACTGTGTAAGCAGAGGATTCAGCGCAACCTCTCGGTCTCAGCTGATCATGTGAAGGGCGAGCGTTGTCCCCCAGGGAGGGCTTATGAACTGCAGGGTGTGCAGAGTGATTTCCCTCGGTGGCCGAGCCCGTCCAAGTAAACACTCCGCCGCGGGTACCTAAAGACCCCGGGGAGCTTCTTTACACACATGCTATCAGTCAAGTCTATCCTCAAGAAAAAGGCTTCAGATGCGAAATCTATCAAATAAGCACCGCTGGGAAAAAAGCCTATGGACACAAGTATACAAGCTGCAAAGAGTGCTGAGAAGAACAGATTGTGTTATGATATGATGGATTTATGATGTCAGATATATGGTTGTATTGTGCCTCTGCCACATCAAAAGGTTCAGTAGACTAACATCTGTCAGCAAGTGGTCTAATCACATTCAATATCTGGTGAAGATGAAGATTATGGATCTCACTTTTCTTCCTCTGGAAAGCGTCAAATCAATCTCAAAATCGATATCACACGGCATGGCTTCCTAACCTGTGTCAACCAGACTGTAACCGCAAAAATCATTTACAATAAAAATGTATTTAACACTGTTACTGACCTGAGTCTTTATGTGCGTAGGTGAGATGCCATAACCTGAGCGACACAGCGAGGCATCATGGACTCCTGGATTTTCCCATCGTCCCCTCCGAACCTGTCGGAGCACCTCATGTACGACAGCTTCGTGCAGGGCAACGAGTCCGATCTCCCGGTGAACATCACCGACCACAGGCTCGACAAAACCAGCACCGTGGTCATCACCTGCATGTACTTCCTGGTTTGCACTGTCGGGCTCTGCGGGAACGCCCTCGTCATCTACGTCATCCTGCGCTACGCCAAGATGAAGACGGTGACCAACATCTACATCCTGAACCTGGCGGTGGCCGACGTGCTCTTCATGCTCGGCCTGCCGTTCATCGCCATCCAGCTGGCGCTGGTCCACTGGCCGTTCGGTCCTGTGCTCTGCAGGGTGGTGATGACCGTGGACTCCCTGAACCAGTTCACTTCCATCTTCTGCCTGACGGTGATGAGCGTCGACCGCTATTTGGCTGTGGTGCATCCCATTAAGTCCACAAAGTGGCGCAAGCCACGCATGGCTAAGACCATTAACATCGCCGTGTGGGGGGTGTCACTGATGGTTAACCTTCCCATCGTGATCTACAGCGGCATCATCACGATGCCGGACGGCCCCTACTGCACCATTGTGTGGCCGAAGCCTGAGGAGACCTACTACACAGCGTTCATGTTCTACACCTTCATCCTGGGCTTCTTCCTGCCTCTCATGGTCATCTGCCTGTGCTACCTGTTCATCATCATTAAGGTGAAGTCCTCAGGCATCCGTGTGGGCTCCAGGAGGAAGCGCTCAGAGAGGAAGGTGACGCGGATGGTGTCCATCGTGGTGGCCGTGTTCGTCTTCTGCTGGCTGCCTTTCTACGTCTTCAACGTCACCTCGGTGACGGGAACCATCAGCACCACTCCCATCCTGAGGAGCACTTTTGCTTTCGTGGTGGTCCTGGGATACGCCAACAGCTGCGCCAACCCCATCCTGTACGCCTTCCTGTCGGAGAACTTCAAGAAGAGCTTTCAGAATGTTCTGTGTCTGAAGAAGGTGGGCGGGCTGGATGAGGCCGAGCGCAGTGATAGCCGGCAGGACAAGTCCCGCATGATGAACGACCCCACGGAGACCCAAAGTACTCTGCTGAATGGCGACCTGCAGACCAGCATCTGAGAGGACGGGGCCTCAGCCATATGTGAAACTAATAACAGCTCTTATCAACAGGTCACATCAGAGAGAAACCATGATTAAATATTCAACAGAGTTCACAGAGGAGCGTGTCCCTTATTAAGGAGGACGGAAATGTAATATAAAAACATGTCAGCCTGGACTGTTCCTCTATCTGTCTTGAGCACACTGTTGGTTGTAAACAAATCCAGTATAACACAACAGAAGTTCCTGCAGCTGTTTGCTCTTTGCTGCAAATGAAAGGAAATCAGTTTGGCTGTTTGTTCAGCGTATTGACTCTGAGGTAAGGTGGAAGGGACGCGAACACCCTCTCACAAATGGTTCCCCCGGGTGACGGGGGATGAGTTGTCCCTGGAGATCCAGGATTATATACATAGTTTAGAGGAGACGGCCTGTGCCAAGTGTCCATAGTCTGGTATTGTGTAAAAAAAAGATAACAACAACACAGTGTGCTCATACGCTGTTACATGAGAAACTGTAATTAAACCTGGCAACCTTATTGTTGAGCTATATCTGTCCCAAGTCATTTTCCTCTGGAGCGCGATGTGACTGTAAATAACTGTACAGAAAAACGGGTGGAAGAGACCGTCAGACATGTTTATGTTTGGTCATCTGATTTATGAATAAGTGCTAATTTCTTTTTCCACACGGAAAGTAATGAATGTACCGCCGATTCTGTTGCGCAAGTATTTAGTTTAACGCGCGGCTAATTTTTGGACCCGTGGCGGGAGCGGAACATGGATATGAGTAACGGTGTTCGTACTTTGTCGCTGCTGCTTCGTTATAGCCGAATGCATAATTTATACGACGCTGATAGAACTGGTTCGGTCGCTATTACGGAGCCAGCCTCTAACCAAAGTGCTGCTAAGATGTATAGATGCTCTTCTCCAATGTTGTATAGTGTGATGTATTAAGTGATGTCACTGTGTTATGCCTGTTTGTGCTGGACTGAACTTCAGCTGGGGACCATTATTTATGTATAACACGTAATGATGTTGATGTCATTGTTCGCAGTAGTGAGAGTAACTGCTTTTTTTATGACGGTGCGATGCTAAATTATTCACTATGAATGCTGGGTAGGGACTTGTTTTCCGCAAATGATTATTCCACGGCGACTGGCCACTGTTTCCCTGAGGTAAAAGAAGCAACTGGTCGTGGCATGCGGATCGATGTGGAATTACAGATACTTGTGGTCACAAACATTTCTGCTTCTCGCAAATATAATATACAATAATATATGTGTGTTTTTATAATTAACAGATGCATAGAGGAAAGTTTCAGAGCGTTCGTCCATTCTAAATGATACTAGTTCTAATTCTAATAGAAACTACTTCTCCTTCCGCCTGCCCTTCTACTGTATACCGGCATCAATTTTTCGTCCGTCTGGACTTCAGTTTGTGTGTTCAAACAACAGGGAGTTCAATGCATTCGTAAAACTACGGAATGCCTTCTTGTTAAAGGATAAGGTCACCGAAGACTGAAAATTCTGTCATGATCTACTTGTCCACGTGCCGATGGAAAGTCAGGTGAGGTTTTCTAGTCCACAAAACACTTTCTGGAGCTTAGCAGCAAAATGCCGTTGCAACATTCCCATCAACAACTGAAGTAGATGTGGGCTTGTTTTAAATGTACAAAACAAACTGCAACAAAGGGCTTCAGACGTCTTGTGCAGCTTGTTTTTCCATGTCCCTGTAAGCACAAAGATCCTGAACTGATTAGAAGAAAAAAGCCCAAAACACCTTATTTACACCCTGGAAGCGTGGTCGAGCTTGAGCGCCGACTTCACGGGGTACGCTAAAACTTTAAGCGTAGCACCTGCAGTGACAATTTCTTCTTCATTTAATTTGGGCTCTCGGGGCTCCCAGAATAGCTGTATGGAGCCATTTCATGTTTCATTGAAGCTGTTTCTTTTTTTTGTTTTTTTTTACCCACATCTACTTAAGTTGTTTTGGAAAACGCTGTTTCTGCCGCGGAGCTCCAGAAATGATTGGCAGTCTACGAAACTTCAGCCGACTTTCAATCAGCACGAGGATGAGCAGATAATGGGAGAGAATTTTCATTATTTTGGATGAACCGTTCCTTTCAGCTTTTGTGCAGAGGGACAGAATCGTATTGGAATCTATGATACCCGCCTGGTATTGGATCGGGTGGTTTCGCCCATCACTAGCGAAACGGGTCATTGTCCTGGATAAAGACTCATACTCTGCGCCTGCTATGCCGTGTTGTATACAGAAAACACAGTTTGCTACCTGCCTCTTGTGTCTTTTTGCTTCCCCGTCTGCTTCTCAGTGACTCATTAGCAGGGGGCTTTGCTTGTCACAATGCCGCCTCCCTTTGCGAGCTACTTGTAAACACTTTGTATGCCGATGGCCAACCCGTCCTCCTCTTGTGGCTTCGAGAGGCCACATTTTCGAGTGTTGTTTTCTGTCTCTGGGTATCTGAGAGACGTGGATTTGCGAAGGGCTAGAACACTTATCCTTGAGAGGCTCTGGTGTTCCTTTTACCGTCACCACCGTGCTGCTCCGGGAGTCCACGGTTCATCCCGCGACTCTTTGTCCGTTGCCGTCGTCAAAATGACTCGACGACTCAATCGACCCTTACCTTACGCGTGCAGGTTCCCCCGTATACACCAAAGCCGGTGACTGATTGTGATTAACGTGCAAAGAACCCCAGTGTGTGTGTGTGTTCTCAGCAAAGAATATGAGGTAAAATATGTCGATATTGGTATTTTAAAATATGTATTTAACGCTAAGCATGTTCAATTATGTGCATATAGCTTCTTCATGTGTCTGCTTCACACACACACTTTGTGACTAATCAGATTCCATTTGTAATCTCCGTCCCTGCAGAGTTTGTTACCTGGACTGTAACGAAAAAAAAGACACGGCACACCTCGGGCGTACTGTATTTCCATAGCAACAGCGACCGAGAGCGTTGGCCCCATGGTTACATTAATTAGCATAATAATAACAGAAAGAGAGGTGACTCGGGACATGAATTATGAATGCGGACATCGCTCGGATGGACCGAATGCACTCGGACCACCGTCCGTCCGCCGCCGGCGAGCTGTGAAACCGAACACCTCAGTTGCGTCAAAGCTGGTTAAAATGTAGAATTTGTGTTAGCGTGCAAGACAAAATGTGACCCCTCTGCTCAGCGGATCCATCAGAGCAGATATCAGAGAACACGACGTCATCAATTACTGTGTGTTAAAGGTATAATATGCAAGATTTCCCTAAAATACGTTGAAGCTATTTATTTATTTCCCAGTAATCAACTGTTCAGCGATTCTGGAGGAGGAGAGTGGACCGTCCCATTCTTGGGTGACTGAAAAAGAAGCTCAACTATGTATGGGAGTGTGAATACACCTGTATGTGCGAGGGCACGCTACATGTAGCAAGTGTTATTTATGTGTGTGTCGATAGGTACGATTACTAATATGACTAATGCTGTTAGTTTTTTTTTTTTTCAATGCACCCTTTTTTTTCGCTGTTATTTTCTGCTTTTTTGGATTGTCTTTGCATCCCCCCGTCCCTGTCCTCTGTTTCTATTGATGTGCTGAAGAGGATAAGGACTACTCTAAAAGATAGGACTTTTTTTGTCAGAATTCAAAACACTTTTTTTGTTTTACAGTGGATCTAATCCTCTCCCGCAGTAATGCACTTTTTTTTTTTTACCTTATGAGATAAAAAGTTTAAAGTTTTAATACGAATGCTTTGGGTTGGTGCCTCGTCTAATCCGAGCAAGTGTTAGACCACTTGGAAACTCAGCGATCCACTACCTTTCTCCAGAATCGCTCGACGCACCTGGTTGGTTTGACAAATCCTGCATAGTGTGCCTTTAACCTCGACTGGACGTGCGTATGTTGTACAGTACCACCCAGCTGCTGTTCTTGTTGTGGTTGTAGTTCTGTTACTGGCAAAGACTCTTCATATAAAAATGCTTGTAGTCTTTTTTTACAGCCGCGTTCTGTGGAATATACTGCCGATTTTCTACTTTTGTTCCATCTGTGCTTTTAGTAGTTAGGTGTGGTTTTTAATGATGAGCCTTATTTGTGTATTACTCAAAATGCTATCTGTCTTTTGAACCCCCCAGTACTGGTTTTTACTGTTTCCATAGGAGGTTTGGATCATGTATGTTCTTCCAGTCTCTGCGATTGTTCGATTGTACTAAAACGCAGATGCTGTGCTTACAGATGTGGAGCAAACAGAGGCTGTGTATATTTGTGTTGAAGATAAATAAAGTAAGTGAAACATGAAACGCAGCATTTTTTTCTCTTTTGGTGCAATATTCTGGAATGCCCTCACTATTTAAAAATCTCAACTTTTTTTTGATCAATAATAAAATATGTTTACACTTAATTAAAGTTTTGACTCTCTGTCATCAGACACAAGTCTCTTTTCTAGACTGCCACTGAAAAAATGTGCAACATGGCGCAACACAAATATGACTACTTGTGTTCATCTTCTAATCGAGGATCCTTAAATTTCTTTTCCTTCAGGTGTTTTTGACTCTGGAATGTGTTCACATACCTGCACAGCACTCAGTTCCTGAATGCAGGATCGATTTTCAGACCTCGGCTGAGCCTCTCAGGTCTGACCACAGAGTGGCGCCGTTATTCCAACGCGTGACTAAAAGCTGCCACAAGGCCAGACACACAGCCGCTTTAGAAGACAGGTGATCCAGCTGTTTTATGAGTGTTTCACCCAATTCAGTCCTTCAACTCTTCACAAATAAAAGCTCCTGGTTCCTTTGGGAGTACTTTCTCGCTCTGCCAGTCATAACGGACAAATGTATCGATGGAGGGACTTGTGAATGGAGTGAGACAAAAGACACCACATACACATTCCAGTTTTGTTCCGAGTTTAATCACTGAAACGGATAATGAAGCTCTCCTCTTCCTTTTTTTTTTTTTCGTTTCAGCTGCGTCCCTGAATGTCCTTGGGTGGCCTTAACTGCTCCATGATACATCAAAACCATAGTGCGACCATTGTTTTTTTTTTTTCCTTTTTCTTTTTACAAGTCTTTGATTTCACTGTTCAGAAATCCCACCGTTGCCTTCGAGCTGAGGTTCTGCAGCAGACCAAAGGATATGCATGTTTGTTTTTATTTTAATTACAGAGCAGCTAAACAACCAGGGGGTTGTGGTTTTTTCTTTTTTTTTTTTTAAATGTGGCATTAACTTTGTGACAGGTTAGAGCCCTCATCTTTTACATGAGTGAATTTTTTTTTTTTTTTTTTTTCTTTTTAATACAGACACTATCAAGTGATATTCAAACAAAAACAGACCACAACAACCTGATGTGTATGTGCAATTTTTCTAAAGTTCTCGACTTCGACAGCATACTGATTGAATAGAGCACTGGGTTTACTGCACTGCAGAGGCAAGACGCACCACACCGGTCTACATCAGCCACACAGTTGCCATGGAGAAGATTAACACTGATGGATTCAGAGCCAGCCTGTGGTCGCACAGTCGCCCATATAACGTGCAATGTGTTTCAACCTCTATATATCTGGCGTGATCGTCTGTCCAAGCCCCGAACTACAGAACAAAAAAAAATCATGATGGGCAGCCCGGCCTCGAGGCATTACTGAGGGGCGATTTTTCACAAATCAGAAGGGTCATGAGAGCCCAGTAGCATGCAGTGTTGTTAAACGGGCTCTTTTCTTCTTCATTTTTTTTTTTCTCTCTCTCTTCTGCACAGAGCATTCGAGGTGCTCGCTGAGGAAGAGACCGCAGCAATTTTATCATCACCGGACCCCTCATCTTGGAGTTAATCGAGTGTTCTGTTCAGAAATACCCAAAGCTCACATTCAACATACAATTCATAAACAGCAAAGAAAAAAAAAAGAAAAAA
>CAEMYA010000126.1:403702-415016 GCA_903131615.1 Diplodus sargus
GAAAAAAAAAAAAACAAACAGCGAGGCAGTGTGGGAGCGGACTAGGCAGAAATTACGTAACGTCCAAGGCCGATGAGTTTGTTAGATGCAGGATGCTAAACTTGCCGGGATTAAAAAAAGAAAAAAAAGGTTATAAAAGGCTCTGCGACATCTTTCATGTCGACTGATCGGGTTCGATAAAAGGTATAATTACTGCGTTCTGCTTATTCATTTTGTATATGGCTCTGTGCATTCCTTTCAAGCAGGATTTTCCCCTCCTCTCTGCCTCCCTTCTTTGGACTCGACAACAGTGAGTCAGCGTTCAAGCGGCGGCGGCTTACACACTGCGAGGGAACGCTCTGTATCATATGCCTGTTTGTTCGCTCGTTTTTAATTATAAGCCTCGTCTTTTTTTTCCCGTGGGATTAAAAACCGACCTATGTATCAAGTTCACACACGCAGACCTGTGCATCATACCTCCTGAAAGAGCTGCGACATCTCACACACCAGACAGGAGTTTGATTGCATCTCGCACTTGTGTCTGTCGGAGAGAAAGAAGTCTCGCAGCAGCGGCGTGTGTGTGAGGGCCTGGACGATACAGTTCATGAAACACGTGTTGCCCAGGTTTATTAACCCTCGTAAACCTGCGGGGACGACAAGAAGAGACAAAGAAGGATTGTGAGAGCAGCACTGGAAAAGAGGATTAAACATGTTGTGATTCATGGGGCTGGCAGTGGAGGGAGTTTGAATCACCACTGAGGGAATGATCTCTGTTTTATGTAACGACTTGAGTTTTAGCTGAGGTGGACCAAAAAAAAAATTAAATCAGAGAGCGTGGTCAGAACTTCAGAACTCATTTAGGTTATTCAGAGTAAAAATAACACACAAAACAGTTAATTGTGAGAATCTGCCACTTTTCTTTGTCTTGTGTGAAGTAGACTGGACATCTTTGGGTTTTGCTCATTGGTCAGACAAAACAAGCATCTAAAACACAACACCTTGGGCTTTAGGATATCACATTTTATAAGACAAACTTTTAATCAAAAAAGAAATTGGCATCTTTACTAAAACCTCAACAGAGTGCTGCAGGAATTAGTCCTGAAACCTGGAGGCGAGTTGGCATTTTGTTTGCAGGTCATGCTCCCACATGTGAAGTATTTGGCCATTTTTAAAATGCGTTTTTGCCCTGAAATAAGGTCTGTGGGTAACATAAGCTTAAGAGACTTTCACGTTTTATTCTACGACATGAAATAGGTCAGTAAATAATGCGCCCGATAGCACTGTACATCTTGAACAACAGTATCTTGACAACTGCCACTGTCTGCTTTTTTTTCCACCTGTTCGTTGTAGCTTTTATTTTTATTTTATTTTTTACCACCGATGTCTCTGGTGTCACAGCTCCAGCTATCAGCCGCAGAGCAAGGAGGATGTGGGCGCATGACATGACAAAAATACGGTGACAATCATTACCTCTTCTAAGAAAGAGAAAAAGAGAAATGGTGACATCACCAGCAGCTTTCTGAAAGGTGGAGAGATCAGAGAACATCTAACTATCATAAGTGTTTGCCACAAAGCTTATTTTCAGCAATTATCCAAGTCCAGTGGAAAAATCCAATTGGCTTTTTGTCAAGGGAGCCATGGTGATGCTAATTTCCGGGTTAGCCTAAAAAAAATAAATAAATAAATAAAATACACCATGCCTTCTGTGATCTAAATTTAGTAGCTGCAGCCATGTATGGAACCACACATGAACATAAAAGCCACTGGGCAACTGGCAGTTTTTGTGTGAGTGTGTCTGGAAAGTTAACAATATGGTGTTGGGTCTGGTTTGCCATCAAACCACGTGCATGCTGGAACAAACTCCGAAGCTGTGAATGGATTCATTTAGAGTGAGAAGGTAAAGCTACAGTCCTCCAGTAGAACAGGTGAGACACAGCGAGGTGTTGAGTCTGATCCAAATTGAACAAGGTTTGGTTCTGGAAGAGAGCGCTCAGCGAGGCGCGCTGAGACTTCAGACTGGTCCACATGAACAGACGCACAGCCTACTGGCCAATCAGGGCTACCGACCAAGGGATTGGCAGAGGGAAAGATTAAAAATCACCAAAGTGCATGGACAAAATCAGAGGAACAATGGCAGGGAGAGAAAAACAACAACGCAGCAGACCACTGAGAGAACAGAACACTGGGAAAACAACTTGTGGAGAGACATGGAGACAAACTGAGGCCCGCTGTGGTGTGCGCGTCCATCACAGAGGGAACACCGTGTTCTGCCTCCCGTCTGCGGGGCTGCCACAGTGCGGCTGACTTCGAATATCACACTTAAATGCGTGTGATCCCAAGCACACTTGCACTATTGGCACATGTAGAGAACACAAACGGCTATAAAGCGTCTCCACAGAGGACACACACACACACACACTCTGTCCCAGGATGAAAAGCTGTGCAGACTGAACAGTACAGTCCGTTGCCCACCTATGGTACAGTTCGTAGTGATTTTCCTCCGCTTTGGATTGTGTCGTAATAACTCTAGCTCCCTCTTGGTCGGCTCCCACGTCGTGTATTTCTCCCCAATGCCTGCGGATACAAAAGAAGAAGCACAAAAAGTGTGACGGCGGCCTCGTTTTTCCGAAAAAAGCTGCATTAAGTTCTCTGGCACAAAAACAAAAGTGGTGTACCTTGCAATTTCCAGGCTTTCCTCTGCTCCTCTTTGGCAATCTGCTCCATGTCTTTGTCGTATATGTAGTCTTGACACACAAAACAATATATTCCGCCGTATAATAAGTCTATCGCTGGAGGGAGAGAGAGAGAGGGACAGAGAGAGATTGAACCATAATTACAAATAGATTTTTTCCAAACACACAGTGACTTTTATTTTACTGTCCAGCCTCGGCGGCACAGTCAGCCTCAAGACAATTGCCTTCTCCGCTCCGCCAGGCATTTTCCACTCACTGCGGTACGTTTCCATCCCATCGGCTGGACTGAACAATTACAAGAATATGTGAGTGGAATGGTGATGGAATAGGTGTATTTGTCTCCCCCACTCCCCCACATGGGCTTTCAACTAACACGCTGTCCTCTTCCATCCTAAAACTCCAGCGCAACAATACCTCAGCTCTGTTGCCGTGACAACCTATTTATAGCTTTCGCCGGACTTTCTTCTGTTTTCGGCGCGACCCACGCTGAGAAAGTGAGTTAATATATCACGTGGAAAGAAGAAAAAAAAAGCCTATATGTTACGTTGTCGTCACAGTGACATTATTTGTGTTTGCGTGTATGTTTGATTAAATCGTGCAGAAAAAATGTCCGCATTTGGTAAACCGTGTGTGTGGATGGGATGCTGTTGTCCTACAATGGTAACCCCAATAAGTGAGCAAAAATGAGAGCAACACTGTGGCCGGGATAGGAAGAAGACACACCAGACTAAAAGTAAAACACGAGGTACAGGAATGAATTCATGATTTTCATTCTTAAGTGAAGGACGGGAGCAAAGAATGAGAGGATGGGGACCCTGAAAGCAAAGGACAGGATAGAAGGCTTGAAAGGCATCCAGAGAGGGAAGTAGCGGGAAAGACAGAAAAAGAAAGAACAGGAAGAGGATACAAAAGGAGTACCGAGGAGTGAGGTTGTTGGGGGAAAAGGAGATGAAAAAGACGTAAAAAGGAGTCCTGAGAAGGGAGCTTGCTATCTCAGAGACAGGGGAGTTGGGATTAATTTGATTAGAGGTGGAGGAGAACAGAGCGCCTGTGTCAGAGAGGCTCCTGTGGAAAGCTCAAAGCTAATTAACACTGTAGCCATGCACTTGGGGTATATGTATGTGTGCAAGTGTGTGTGTGTGTGTGTGTGTGTAACCAAACTGTTGAAATGCATTAAATCAATTAAAGCCATTCAGACGACTACCTAGCCACCCTACAGTCTCCCCCGCTTCCATATTTAGTCATCCACGTCAGGGTAATATCAAAATCTTGCTCATTAGTGTCCTCGTGTTATTTAGCGTAATTAGCATGTAAGGCTGAAGCTAGGCTTTCTGGTAGCTGTGGATTAGCAATGTTGACCCGTCCCTTGCTGCCGTATGAAGAGGGGGGGTGTTCCAACTTAAAACCATGACATTTGACTGGATAAGGCGCTCCCACCAGAATGGTAATGTGCTGCTCAGGAAGCAGTGGAGGAAGTCGCCCAAAGTAATGCTGTAATCCCTCATTGATAATGGCTGATGCCGCAGTGGCCCACTGTAACGTGATGGGACTGAGGCCTTGGATGTATGGAGAGCACTTGCGGGTGAGTTAGCGTGGCTTACCTAGATTGTGTCTCTTGTTTTTCGCGTGCTCGTGGATGTGTTTCTTCGTGAAGCAGCCAAAAAAGACGCAGTAGAGACAAGAGTGGAGCCGGTTCAGGTGGGCGCCACACATGTGACAGATACACGACTTGGCCTAGAGAGGAAACAGACAAGGGGAGGACAATGGGGAAAGAAAGAAGAGGAGAGTCAGTGCGGTGAGAGAATCCTCTGCAGCAGGACATAGCCCTGAGCTATAATGTAGAGTGGCGTAGGCAGAGAGAGTGGTACTCCCTGCCAGATGAATTAGATTGCTATCTAGCAGTCAGTCGCACAAACACTATGGAGGTCCAACGCTTGAATAGACCTGATATGGGGACGGGATTAAGATTTGCCGGGCCTGTTGACAAATCCAACGCAGTTGAATAACAACATATTTCCACACTGAATCTTGCGCTCTTTAACACATGCAGGGCATGATGGGATTTAATGCTTGGCAGGCACACTGGAGAAGGCAAGGGGAATCTGTCTGAAAGCACACACTAACAGCAGCTGGAGTTTGTGTAATTGGTTTCGACTATGGCACCCTGAGGTAACTCGAAGAATTGTACGTTAGACCGCCTGACATCTTTGGCAAACCTGCGAAAATGAGCCCTACAGGAGGATTCACAGGCACACAGGTGGCTACACTGTTTACATGTCAACATTTAACAACAGCAACCATGAGAAAGAGGAGAACATCAACCAAGAAGAAGCACATATTAAGATAAGGGGAGAGAAAAGAGGAGCTGAACAAAGCGTGGTTGACAAGTGTGGCCATCGATGTTTCACACACTTAAGACTTGGGAGCCACGCAGGTATAATTGGTGTCCCATTTCAGTATTTTTTTCATTTTTTGTATGTCTTTGAACGTCAGGGAGACCGTTGCTAGCTGCGATCAGTTAACTGATGGACAATCTGCATTCTTTTTACTGCTGTCGCCTACTGACATTCGTCAAATACTGAAGTTTGCAAGTCCTGTAGGACCATGACAAACAAATGGTTTATAGAATCACCTGCCAAATATTCTTTTAAAGTGTCCACCCTTCGCCAAATTCATTTTAAATGGGTACTTTTCCAGCTGTAAACAAACCATTTGGCGCATCGGACTAACTGAACCTAAAGCCTCGGTTGCGGTCAAACTGTCTTTGGTGATGCGATCCAAACTCGACAATGAACAATAAGATAATAGAGAGAAGGAATGTCAGTGTCGTTGCATTTAAATTTTTGGACACCCTTTAGCAGGTAGCTTCACTTGCAGTATCAGAAATGCTTCCTATACTGCCTATAGTTTCAATGAATATACTGGTCTATGGTTTATGTATGAACTGATCAGGAAGTTGCAGGCTAACACCAGTACGCAACTTTGTTTATACTACACATGTAGCCAATATCTATAAATGACAAGCAACTTGTTTCACTTACACATCCACAACATCATATCGATACAGGGTTGAAAGTATACAACTGTTAATATCAGGAAGGGGGAAAAAATGGTATCGGTACAGGTATATGTATATCAATAGATGAAGTGCTTGACCATCTTGAATATGTACAGCATGCAGATTATATACTAAAGTGCCACTTTAGACAACACATACATGAGCTAATGTAAAGCAGTTCAGTGTGGGATGCACTCAATGCTTTCCCGGAACGGTTCTGTTGCTAATGTTAGTGAAAGCACAGCAGAAAAAAGTAGTCTGCAAGCCAGCTTTGGAGAAATTGAATAAGAGAGGAGAGACAGAGCGATCTAATCAAAGGCTTTCAGGGCGCAGACCTGCCGCAGTGAGTCGCCCACTCACTGAGAGAAGACAGAGGGGAAAGGGAGGTGTGAAGCTGAGGTGAAGAGAAACTAACTGAGATCGGCTGGAGAGATTCACCAGTTTTCAGTTTCTGGTACGCTGTGAGAACTAGCTCTGAAGACACTCCTACACATAGCTTAAGCTATTGGGCATGATCTCAACAGGCCTGTAGTGTATTGTCTGCCCGACGCCGTCCTTTGACTGGAGATACAATAGTATAACCTGACACCATCTGAGCAACAGTAGAGCGTATTGTTGTAGAGCAATAAAATAGGCTGTGCCAGTCGTTTCAGTTCTTTCTCTCGAGATGACGCGCAATACGAGACTAGACAACTCAGACTAAAAATAACCAATAAAGCAATGATCACTAAACTCACAGGATGATTCAAAACCTCAACACAATTGTTGATAACAAAGGATTTGGGGAATATATTCCATTGTGGTTGGGAGTGGTCTGAACTAAGCAGAATGCTTTGTGTTCCAATGAACTTCATGCATCTAAATCCACTGCCAAATAATATTCTATTTCTATCCATCATTCTCTTTCTCTAGTCAAGTAGAAAGTAAAAAATAAACAAGCTGCCAATCCTCAATCTACATCATATTCATAATCACAATAACCGACATCCACTATTGATTTCTAATCTCTGAAACTATTTTTTAAATTTCAAATTAACACATAGTGAAGTGTGTTTTAAGCTTGGGCTGGACAATTAATCAAATATTATTGTCAATTATGACTTTGGCTTCCAGCGATCATGGAAAGCAGATAAAGATAAACGCTTACTGCACTGCATTCTGTTTCACTATGACGCTTTCTATTTGTCGACCGCTATACATCGGACTCACCTTTCGTTTACAGCTGTGCACATTCCCCCCCATAAAGCCTAAATTTTCACTTTAGCCAGGCTGTGGCATGTTTAGTTAAGGTTACTGCGGGCAAGTCAGCCATTGTTTGTGAAAACCTGTTCAAGCCAGCCATGCTTGAATGGTGCTGCACATCTAATTGTGCTGTTATGGAACTGATGCTTGGCAGCCATGGAGGAGGAGAGTGGCATTTCAGTGATCCCCTTTTCACACCTTTCATTTATCATATATTATAACTGTTTCAAGACATTTGCCATTTGTTTTCCAGCTTTTAAAAAAATATATATACAAATAAATGCATGATGTTTCCAAAGACAAGTAACTAGAGCTACATAAAAAAGTGATCTCAAGAATAACCAAAATATTTTGATTCCGATTTCTTGCCATGATCGAGGAGTCTTGATAATGGGTCATTCCTTAGTTAAAGAACAAACTCGTCTTATTTTCCCTTTTACCAAAAATGTAAAAAAAAAAAATGTTGAAATAGAAAAGCTCTGAATCTCCCTGGGTAGCTCATCTGTGGGAGTGGGTGGAAATAGTTGGAAATTCTGCACGAGCAGGTGGGCGCAAGATTGAAATAACAGTCCCTTGCAGATCTCTATTTGTACGAGATGAAGAAATGTAATATTCATTTGCTTTTGTCATGGTATGCTGGGGATACAGGCCTATGGGTGTTAATACAAAGCACCAGACACATGCTACTGTGCACTGCCGCGGAGATAGGCCGCAAAACTCACAGTCAGGTCTGTGTTTTGGCTGAGCATTAGTAGGCCTGGGCTGGATTTTGATGACATTGCAGTAGAGGGGATATTCAGGGTCGTAGACCCAAAGCTCTGTTTTTATTCATATTGGTGTGTTAGCCGGCCAGCTCCAAATGGGTGTGTGAAAGACAA
Source organism: Diplodus sargus (assembly GCA_903131615.1). Lineage (NCBI taxonomy): Eukaryota > Metazoa > Chordata > Actinopteri > Spariformes > Sparidae > Diplodus > Diplodus sargus. The sequence goes on from CAEMYA010000126.1 coordinate 411,553, forward strand.
GGGGTGCTTCTCCCAGAAGAATGGTGGCGAGCAAAGCCAAGATCAGGACAGACGTCTACAGCAGACTCTTAAAAGGTAGAGCTTGTGTCACTGACATGCTAAAAGAAGAGAAGGCACAGCGGATATAAAAAGGGATAAGTGTGAAGCGGGACTTGTGTTTTTACTGAGCCTAGATAAAACCCTTCGTGCCCTGCATGAAGAGGAAACAAATGAGTTCAACTGAATTATTGAATATATCTTTTAGTTGACTATTCAAGCCTCGTCCTACCGGAGCAGTGATGTTGTTTGTCCCCACTCCTCCTCTTCCTCCTCCTCCTCCTTTGCACCAGGACTCTCAAGTCAAAAACAAGAAATCCTGCCAATGCCACGCCTTGCCCTCCTCCTCATCCTCCCCTTGCCTCAACGCCCCTTTAGTGGGGCAGAAAATCTATCTGTGATCCAACACTCCCTTGGCTTCCCCATGCTCTCGCCCATTCACCGGGGGTTCACAGGCTGTCTATTCCTCAGTGTCAGCAGTCCAGCATCTCTCTGCTCGCAGGGCTTTTAATGTTCTATTAGATCAGCTATTGATCAGCCACAGGCTCAGATGACTGGAACAAGTGTCAGACAGGTAGCAAAGCTCGCATTCATGCTGCGCTCGGCTGCATCTCCCATATGGGATGCGCTCTTTGAGGCTAGTTAGGCTCGGGCTCCGTGTCCAGGAGAATGGCCAACACACAGAATGCTGTTGATTGATGGAAGAGAAGATGCAGAAAGCCATTAGCCGGATTAATAGTTCTCCGATGGATCTTTAACATGAAGATAGCATTACATGCTCTGTGGGTTCATGAAGTCTGTGAGCGAATATGCTGCCCCAGAAATAAATACAATAAACGATATCGCTGACACTTTGACCATTTTATGCCACTGATATAAAGTAGATATAAAGTAGTTATAAATGTAATAATAATACAAGTACACCCTTTCAAAGGGCAATGAACTTTTAATTCTTAACATTCAGTCCCTGGAATTGGAATGTAACCAAATATTAAAATATCCTCAACAAATAAAACATAAAAAAAAAAAGAATTACACTCTAATAATGCCAATACCAATTTTATTAAATAGGCTTTAACAAGCCACAAAGTCAATCACCAGCACTATTAGATCTTAGCACAACAAGAAAGCTGCATGCTTATTGGCTCACACTGACAAGATTTCGTTCTTAGGTCTTGAAATGTGGTATGAAATGACAAGAATCCTTTTGATACTCGATAGTATCAAGGCAATTCGGTGGGTGCCATAAAAGTATTGAAGTTCGATACCCAGCCCCACTCAAAGTCCAACACTCCAGATGTAGCTGCATACATAAATCTACTTAAAGTAACATCCATGTTTCTCCATCTCCTTCTGCATTACCCCTCCCTCAGCATTTAGCTTAATGCATTCATATATTCAAAATGAGCCAGTAATGTGATGAGCTGCAACTGTGGAGGAGAAAGACCGACGACGACGATTATGATGTGGACAAAGGTCTGGCTCTACTGAGCACGCCTCTGCTGCTGCAAAGAACAGACCGGGGCGGGGAAGGGGGAGAGCGAGTCAATACGGAGTAGAGAGCAGTGACTCACCATGCTGCCTCACAATCATAAGCTCATAAGCTTGTGCATGCTTCTATACGCACACATGCTCATATGCCAACAAAATTAATGATGGTTGACATGCATGCTGCACACTGGAATATCATAATTGCATAAAAAGAAACGCTTTTCCACAAGCATGGAGACACACACAAGGACATTGTTAAACATTTGCTTCGTGGACTTGAGACACGCATCCTCTCTCTTTCTGATTCTGTATCTAATATGAACAAGCCGAGGGAGGTTGGGGAAGAAGACTGATGGTGATGCTCCAGAGCCGTGCTGCCGACTGACCCCGTGGGGCTGCAGCCTGTCAGTGCCTTGGCAGGATGATGTTGTTACCCCATCCTCCCCCACCCTTCCTCGCTCCGCACAATCTCCACATGACAATGCCCAGCCAGCGAAATGCAGTTTCAGTGAGCAGCCCTAGAGAGACGGTCGCAATATGATTCCCACTCTTTCTTTTTTCACTTCCGTTCTGAGTCGGCTCATTGTAACCTCTGTTGACAGTGACATGCAGCGTGGTGTGCGCGTGAGAACTTATTCCCATCTCGTCCAAATGATTCCGAGTTGAGGGATTGTCGGAGTGTGTAGTTTGGCCTCATACTGTCACATGCTGCTATAAGGACATTATAGCTAAACCCAAAGCCATTGGAGACTAGCTTCCTGCCATCCCCAGGAAATGAAAAGAAACGGGATAAAAATGTGGACGGAGTGGAACTAAACTGAGATTCTCACGGTGGAGTAGCTCCGATGCAAGGAACCAAAATGTAGTTCACTGCTTCTCGTAGGAGTTTGTAGGGGGTTTTGAAAGTTGGTTTGATAAAGGAGGGTTTGCAGCACGAAGGATACATGTGTGAATCCGATTAGGGTCACTCAATTACAGAGAGATAGGTTGTGCTTTTAGAGATCAGAGGAAGTGGGAGAAAAAAGGGGACGTGGCAGAAGGGTTTCTACTCAAAGGTAAAGTAAAAATGACGGTGTGAAAGAATCATTTCGAACAAAAGACTTGTTACCCATGTGCATATATATATATATACACACACATCTATCGGCCACAACATTAGAACTCCAGACAACGTTATGTAATGCTGGGAAACTTTCTGTCCTGGAATCCATCTAGATGATGCTTAACACGCACCATCCACCCAAACTCCGTTAAGGATGAAGAACTCCTCCTCATGGCAATGGTGCTCCGCTATGGCCACCCCCAGCACGACAATGCACCCTGCCACACCACAAAAACTGCTGAGGAATGGCTTGAGGAACTCAACAAAGAGCTCAGGGTGTTGCCCTGGCCTCCAAATTCCCTCGGTCCAAATCTTGACCCATATTCCCAACCCTTAAGACCCAAAGGACCTGCTACAAACATCTCAGGCCAGACACCACAGGACACCCTCAGAGGTCTTATGGCAATGCCCCAACGGGTTGGAGCTGTTTTGGCTGCATATTAAGCAGGTGGTCTTGATGTTGTGGCCAATCTGTGTGCATGATTAGATCAGGACAAGTGGAATAAACACCGGGCGCACATGGTTGGAAAAATTCCAGATAACGTGTCATGAATACCCGCGGACAAACCAGCAGACAAACCCCCACACAAGACGGCACCAATCCAACATTTGCCCAGATCATAGCGTGTAGACTGACCAAGGCTGAGAGAAAAATCCACAAGCCAAAAACATTGACAAACATGTACGGCTATGAGGCAAGAACACGCAGAAGGCAGCGTGTTTGTGTTTGTCTGCACAGATGGTTAACAGTCTCGCTCCAGCTTAACAAAAGGCCTGGTGATCATTTGTCAAACCTTGCAGCTACCAGATGCCCACAACCACCCTGCTCCACCGA
>CAEMYA010000126.1:415035-428974 GCA_903131615.1 Diplodus sargus
ACACACACACTGAAGAGGGAGCATTGAAGTGACTTACGCCCATAGCACAGCCCTTCTGAATGGTCTCATTGGACTCTCGTCAGATCAGATGTTGATTTATCCCCACAGCACCAATCAGAATGCACAGAGCCTTGAGCATTACCTCAAGCAAAATCTCTGAGCACTGCCTATATAATAGATGCACAGTGGGGCCATTAGTGCTCCACAGAGTGTTTAAAAGGTAGTGTATATATAGAGCAGACCTAAGTAATAAATTACCTTGGAAAGGTCTAAAGCCACAATCTTTACTTTTTCCTTTACGAGGACAGAAAACCATTGCCACACAAAACGCCTAGGTCCAAGAAAAGCTGTCACTTGGGCCCGAGCTTTTAACAATAGGGAATAATTGAGTGTCCGCACTCGAAGAGATTGATTGCTTCTTGGTTTTGGGCTTGGCCGGCCCCTGGAGAGTGATTGACAGCTCATTAGCCAGATGGTGGTACTAAGGGAGGGGCTGGACAGCAGCCTCACTGGCTGGCTCAGGCCATGACCAGCATGCTTGGTAGCAGTGATGTCTTTCCAGAAGCTGTTGGACAGTCGAATGAGACGAGAGCAGGATGCAGCTTAGAGAGATGAGCTTAATCAAAACGCGAAGTCACGCTCGTCCTCAGTCACAGTCATACGCACACACATTTTCGAATATAACCCTTACCGAGCCTTAAAGGCTTACATGGTTGCTGCACATGCGATGCATTTTTCATGAGTCTTCTCTCCATTGCTGCTCTGAGGGCAAAACTTAAAACTGGGAGCAAAACAATTACCAGCCTCGTGCAGCAGCCCACCCGCCTCCTTTTGCCACCAGTTTCACTCATGTGCCTTCCAGTTTTACAACAAAATTAGTAGATGATGATGAAGGCACTCAGTCATCCACGTCATGGTAATTCTAAGTGCTAGTGGTGTATAGCACTTAAAGCAACAAAACAAAAAGGCAAAATCATCTACTGGCTCCAAGCTGCATCCTTGTTGTTTTGTTTTCTGGTGTGTTTCCATCACAGTCAACTGAAGCTGGAACCAATAGGTAGAGCTGGGTTACACTGATACCGGTACCTATACACATACACGTAGTGAGCATTTTTTTGACACGTGAGGATTAATCCAAATTGTATCCTTATGCCTTGAAGAGACAAGCCTGATTTTTGTTGGTTTGTTGTTCACCGTGAGCACTACTAAAAGATTACAAGAGACCTAGTGCTTAGTCACTAGCCGGAAAAAAATAAAATCATCTCTGATCTGAAATAAAAAGCCAAGATTAAAGCGCTGAGGGCAAAGCATATCCAGTGCAGTCAGTATATTGAGGAAGACTTCACATCAACTCGTACTGTTAAATAACATGCTAAATATCTACTAGAGGGGGGATTCTTTGAGGTCGAAAATATTGTGGCGTTAAAAGCACGCGAAAGGAGCCCCACCACAAGGTGACACAAAATTACTCTGAGAGGAGGTTACAGACCTTGTGCCATTTGTTTAGTCTGAGTCACTGGGCCACAGCCACAATGACTGGCAGATGGAAAGCCACATTAGACAAGACCTGGGAGTGACAGAGAACACAGACAAGGAAGAAACAGGGCTGGACGGGGGCCAGAAACCAACGTCTGACATCACCAGACCCACTGAGTCGAGTCTATGAGGCAGTGGGCTGAGGGAGAAGCAAACAATGGAAAGAGGAGGAAATGGCAGGATTAGAGGATTGGCTATGAATTCCACGCGATCAATGTGAATAGAAAATTATATTTGAGCACGGCAGTTTAACGGCGCAGTGAATAATGTGTAATTTTTAAATGGTGACAACCACCCCTATTATGATAATCAAAAGACTACACAATGCGATCATTTATTTGCACAAATCTAATGGGATAATCAAGATGCAATGAGAGTCGTAGGCTGAGAGAGGTTCGCAAATAGAAAGGAAAAAGCGAAAGCGAGAAAAAAGGGGGAAGAAAAAGCGTGGGAGTGAGCGCTAGAAGAGGAACAAGCGAGAGGCTGGAGGAACAGATCCTGATGCTACAAACGTATGCTGATGAGTCAGGGAGCGGGCCTGTGATGTTGATGGGAGACTGATCTGACAAAAGGATCTGCTCCCAGCACAGGAATGAGCCGCTCTCTGGGATTGGCTGAGCCTCTGTGCGTTCTGTGTGTTTGTGTGTGAGGTAAAAGAACGGGGGGAGGGAGGGAGAAGAGTAGAGTGACAGAAGGAAGTAAATGTGTCCTCATTGAAAATAGATCCATTCCTCTACCTCTGAGATTCCCGGCAACATCTAGCAAAAGCTTTCTCTCTCATCTTCCCCTCATCACAAGCAGAGAGGGGCTTTGCACTTGTGGGAAAGAGGGTGGAGGAGAGGGTGGGGGGGTGTTGTGGTTCCTCTGATCATATATGATTTATCAAAACTACGAGATGAAAAAAAAGTTGAGTTCAATCAGCTCTTTAATCACGACCCTTACCCCCTTTAATCAAAGCGACAGCAAATTCTTCAAAGCGGCTATGGGCTGTAAAAATCTGCCCACCCTGCTTTCATCGCATTCAATTTCAAGATAATGGCTCCGGTTTAACTGCATGGCAAATTTTCCACATTGTTGCAGTGTTTTAGTCGACAGTTACGGTAAATACAGTCCAGCCCTGCAAACATAACCTTAATGAATATTCACACCAACCTTCCACCACCAACGCAGCCATTCACAAACTATAAATGATGAATATGACTGGAGTTGGGCCTAAAGAGAAGAAGAGTGAATTTTAATTGTTAAAAGCAAGGACATGCAGGGTTTCTATCTCCGAGCTCTGCTGACATCCTTCTGTGAGAGTCAGCCCGAATGGCACTCGACAATCTGGTGGAACATGAATCTCAATTAGCAAGCGAAGCCCGAGATATCTGTTCATACATGGGCGCACTAAAGCTCACGTACCGTACTTGAGCAATCGCTTACTGAACAAACACAGTAATGACAGACTAAGAGACGGGTCAAAGTAAAGACCCGGGCTACAAAAAGTGGAAGTACATTAGGAAAATAGTTCCTCCTCTGAAATTGATCTGATTTTTGTAAGGTGACGCACACCTGACAGCGGGTGTGGTCTCACTGGCATAATCGCGCAGAACATGCGGCACAACTCGACCGGAACAGAGGTCTGACGAAGCTCACATGCACAAAAGAAAATCTTGATTTAATGTCTGTTAACATCAAAGAGAAAATGCATACTTGTTAATTCTTGCCATCTCCCTTAGTGGGACATCTTTAATACACTGCTCAATTTGCATTTAATTGTTTTCTCTCCGGAGCATATCCAATTATTCAGGCATCATACGCTTTCGAGGACAATTAAGTCGTGTTTACGCAAAAAGGACATTAGACACAAAGCCTGAACAATACCAAAAATGTCACCAACTTAAATCCATAATTTGTAGGCGACGCGTTTCTGTTAGTATAAATCTACATGCTCATCCTAAGCTAATGGTGCATTTCATCTAGAGCCAGCATGCCAGAGGAATTATTATTCTCATGTTTCCTACTAAATGGTAGAAGCTACCGAGCCACTCTGGGCCATGATGTCATCTCTGCAAACTCCTCTCTGTGTCAGTCATTCTGCCAATTGTTACCCATGCGGGTTGAGATTGTGCATGCAGAGCAGGTGACAGATTTTCCACCAGTGTTCCTGCACATTGCCTGGGTATTGATTTTAGCCTGAGGTAGTGAGGCTGACAGCTTGCGGGGAGGCTGCTGAGGACAGACTACAGAAATGGGGGGGGAATGATGGGAAAAACAGGAATTCAAGATTACAGACACTAGCTATTAAAAAGCAAGTCATAAAAACATGTTTAGAGAAAACAGGTCTCGTCTCTGACTGACCGTGTCTTTTAAGTCACTTCTTCTACACAGAGGGTGCCTCTTTTACTACAAAGCTCATCGTGTTGTTGCCACTACTGTAAGACAAAATATGCAATAAGCAGTTCAGTGGTGAGCTTGGGTTTCATCAACCATGCCAACATTCAGATAACCCCTCATAGCCACTGTCATCTATCCAGGACAGACGCAGGATATGATGTTAAAGGCACCTCGTCTCCTCGCTCATATTTCGCCGCTGAACAAAAACCAACACCGCCGCATCTCAAGACAATGCACTGCCTGTGTGCTGCTGGAACAGCACTACACCTGCTCTGCATGTCAGATTAGTTAGAGCTTCGTGAAGGGGGTGTGAGAGACGCAACACAAAGCCACTGTTGCCTCCTTTTCTCTGTGTTATCAGTCAGCGGTACAATCAGTGTCCGGGAGCAGATGGGCAGAGCAGAAGCAATAGGCACACACCTCAACAGATGTTAGACAGATGTTAAACAAACAAAATTATATGCAAAGCAAGAAGGATGAGTCTCATGAGGGAGACTGACTCAACAAATGTATTCGTTAGCGCAACAGCAAGACTGCTTTCTAGGCTTCAGTGCACAGAAAATTGAAAAAATCAAATGTATAGCTGCATTTCTCATGTAAATTAATACAATCAGACACAGCTCTTCTCATTATGCTTGCACTGCAGGAAAAAAAAAAATCTGTAATAGCAATTAGATTGTCTATGATTTGACACAGCAATTTCTGACAGAAACACAGCCGGGCCTAGATAGGTAAGATTACTTTAAGATTTCATGGCCACCAGTGCTTTGTGATGCGACGCTGTGGTGCTCATCTGTGAGAACTGCACTGAAAGATGTCGTGAACCGTCGAACGTCAGAGCTCCATAACACAATGCAATCAAGTCTGAAACCGCCAACGGCGCGACAGCATTTCTCAATAGGACAACGTCTTTGAATGCTATGTAACCTTGACATCTTTGACAGCTGGCGGGCTTCAAACCTGAAGGGCTGGTATTCATGCAGCACGCCACCAAGTAGCACGGCTGGCGTATAGAGTTTTTGTCAGAGGTAAATCTTGGTTGCTGTTGATGCGTTGGTTGTGGAAGACATCATCTTGGCAAAGAAGGCAGCGGTGTGTGTGTGTGTGTGTGTGTGTGTGTGGTTGACAGGGATAGTCACAAAAATAGTTCTCCCAAAAGTAAACAACAGGGCCAATTATGAGCAAAACATTCAAGTGACCTGTTTCATTCCAATGACAGACTGACTGACCTCCCGTAATTGCATTCTTGTCAGGCAGAGTGCGAGAACGAAACTAGACAGTAAAAATGAACATTCATTAAATGCAGGTAAAATTGTTGCAGCGTCATCCACAACAGATCCCCTTTAGGACTGTATCGTACATTTAGAGATGCTCTATAGCACTTTTTAAATCATGACGTACTTCAGGGGTGTAAATAGAGACAATGCGATCGGTGTGCTCAGACCAAAGCGCTGTATCAACAAAAGGGTCATTAACCATTCCGCACAAGCTATTTGCAATGTAACTGAGCTATGCTTTCAGTGGCTCAGCCCTCCCACACAGTGACTGTACCGGCTATAACTGTGCATCACCAGCAGATACAAGAATAGGGCCGAGCTACTCCACCACGTAGGGGTTACATCTCACAATATTCAGTCCGCTAAATGAAAAGATTCGTAGGTGAGCAAGAGGAGAGAAAGCAAGCCAGCTCTTATTCATCTCAACTATCTACAGTATGTCAGTGAAGATGAGGAGGGGGGGAGATAAGCGTCAACTCACCAGCTCTGTCCATCCTGCATCACCCTGAAGCACCTATTTCATCAAAACGACATAAAAATGTATGACATATATAAGAGAAGCATGGAATTCTAGAGAACAGTCAAGCAACCTATAAATTTGGATCTAATCCACAATAAATAAAATAAAATAAAAATAAAAAGAAGCTTCTGTGATTCTTTTTCATAATGAACATAATGGCACAAAATCTAAACAAAAAGCAAGTTTATGATGACTGAAACACAGGACGAGAAAAAAAAGGTGCGAGAAACTGCAACACGGTTCACAGTCCAGTGATGACATCATTAAGTATGGAGCTATTCGGAGCTGTGTAGGCCGAGCAGGTGTGGGATGAGCCCGAGAAACAAATTGGCAATAAAAGCAATCAGCTGACGTCCCAGCATCCAAACTCGTGAGGGGTTGACTAGTGCGGGGAAAAAATAATTTAAAAAAAGACAAACCACAACAAAAAAACATCCTGATCTGGCATGCCCAGGAGAGAACCGCTAACCCAGTGGACCCAGTGTCTGCGTGTGGAGAGACACAATGGGTCCATTTGGTGTGGTGATGTTAGCCCCATAGCCACAACTCTCCTAGAACCCAACTTTAGCCGTGAAGCTAACTGTTCAGCATCTACCAAAACAGAACCCGCTCAGCACAACGCAGCCCGTTGAGACTCACGTCTAAAAAAGGTTGACTAAACCTCGCTTTAGCTAATAAAGACGCGTTCAATGTTGCACTTGAAGCGGCGAAAGGAAGCAACCAGTCCCTGCAGTTCACCAGGCTAGAGTCCTGCTAGCTAACTTGCGTTACCGGTGATAACCTAGCCCGGCTAACCCGAATGTTAGCAACCCTGCTGCTTCAAAGAGTACATTTTCACTAATACAGTTTTTTTTCTCCTCGACACGTTTATTGGTTGTGCTTCATGTGGGACATCATTTGCACTCCGGTTCTGTGTCTCTCCGTGCCACATTACAATAATTTCACTTTTGTTTCTGAAGCTAACGTTGCCGTTCCTGTGTTTTTACCTTGCGTCTCCTCGTCTCAGCAGTACCACTCCACACAAAGCATTGGTATATGACTCGAAGATTTTGTTTCCAATTATCCACCTTATAACCGTTCACATGGGAGCACCCGGCCGGACTCATGACAGACAAAACATTCAGTTTGGGTGTTATAGGTGACAATGAAAAGTCTCCTGGATGATTCACTTGGCTGGCTAGCTAGCTAGCTAGCACGAAACTGTCTGTCCAGAAATGGTTTCCGTTTGGAAATGGGACAATCGATGTAGTATCCAAAATGCTCCTCGGGCATCTGACAAACACGCTCTTTGATCAACTTCCTACAAATCTGTTCATGTAGTCAACTAACGGAAGTATCACTTCACTGGAATCTCTGCTCCCCTTGCTGTTTTGACAGTTGCCTTTTCCTTTAACGTTAGCTCCACTTCCACTCTCACGATTAGTTAGCTTTCTTTCTCTAGTTAGCCTGCTAACACTCAACTACAGCTTCACAATGCCCGCCCAGCGTACACCGTGATTTGCCAACACAAAGACGTTACGTCACCACGTTGGTTTTACAGCACGCTGGGTGCGCTCGATTTGGAACCCAGCGCGCTCCGTGCGGGTTTAAAAATATGGATTTCTAACCACGGGGAGGCATCGATGACGTTGCCTGAACAAATACACCTCCTATTCAATGTAGTCTGGAATTGATAACACGCAATTTACGCGTATGGTGTTCTTAATGATGCAAAACTGCGTCTTTTTCCTTAAAAGTACTGTCATCAGCAACTTGGATCGTTATTCCCCTGACTTCATGTCAATCACTGTTGATTGTTATTGTTGACTTTCACCCTTTCATCGCTCTTATCACATATACAGAAGGGTCAGCGCGTGGTTGCAATTAAGATGAGCATAAATGTAATAGTTTAATTTAAACATGAGCTAAATCCCCCTTTACACCATATACATACACACTGAGGTTGTAAAAGTTCCATCCTCTCAGTATCATCAATTAAAGGCTACCACCTAGTGGTGATGAGGTGTATGTATGTTGTCATTGATATTAAGTGTAGGCCTACTGCACTCAACTACACAGTCAACTTAGTTCCATTAATTATGTGACATCATTGATGAATGCAGAGCTAAGGGCTCACTTATATTTACTGTGACCTCAGCTTTGATCGACATGAAATCTGAGCCTTTGGTGTTAAGAATCCTGCAGCACAGGGCTGAATACGGCACCTGATTATGTATGAATCAGAATGTATAAATTATGGCACAGTGACAGATGAGTTAGACATGATGTGAGGAACCCTCATCGCTGGATCACATCAACTTGATCTTTCGTCATCTAATATGCATTGTAATTTTGATTTTGTATTCATTTCACTAAGGTAATAGCCTAAACAAACTCTGTGATCAGAGTGCTGTGAAAGATCATTTGCATTTTTTGGGAACATTAATGGGCCCTTTCTGAGTGAAGGTGCAAATACAGTCTGTGAACAGTTGCTTGCTTTTTCCAATAGATCGTTCATTTAAGTGGGATAAGACGCACAACAGTATTCTAAGTGGTCCCCTCATGCTCATGTATAATCATATTGTTATATTACAGGTAAAGGTGGGGCTAATTTTAACCATCCTGCTCGGTAGTTTTAGCTAAATTTACCAAAACAAAACATCACTGTGTATTAGTTGATTATGTTTTTTCATTAATAATTGAAATCTGCAAAGTAAAAGGCAAGATTGACTTTTTTCAATCAATAGATTACTGTTGCTTTAATTTTGTTGTTGTTGTTTTTGGCTGCTAAGTGAAGCAAATTTATTGGCCACTTTCATATTTTATCAGCATATTACCAGCTGGTGGGCGGTGCTACTTTTGAGCCCTGGTGACTCAAAGCTTTAACACAAATGTAGAGTGAAGATGACTATATTTTCCCCTGAAATGCAGTGGAGTCAAAGTAAAAAGTTGCACTAAATGCATCTCAAGGAAAGCGCGAATAATTGTACTCGAGTTCAGAACTTGAGCAAAAGTGTTACTTCCTTCGATCGTTCACTTGAGGGCAGTGTGGTCTACGTATCTTCATGGTTAAACTGTGTCGCTCCCAGGAAGACGTTCTGCAGCTTCTACTCATGATAAATTCTATATTCCCTGCGTCTCCATCCCTTATGATTTATCATTTGTTTAGGTTTGAGTTGCATATGAGTTTTCCCACTTCTCCTGCACAGACTGCTTCTGTTATTTTCAATGTCTTCTATTTCTCTGTGGGAAAAAATAAAATAATACCGACTCTGCTTCTTGTGATGTGGTATGCATAGAGGTAGATATATAGTGGAGTATATTTTAGGTGTTTGCATTGACACTGGTAATCTGGTTTTAGGTATTAGACTGAGAGTATAATGAACGATATGATGAATTTAATCTAAAAACTAAAGCTAACTGACCGTCACAACAGAGCCTGGAATGTCTCTGAATTTTAAGCTTCAGTCAGCTGCCTGCTCAACAGAAGAATCAATGTGTCTCAGATGATTCTGTTTATCATGGACTGAATAGCAAATAAAAACACATGTTCTTGTCTCAGACAGTTGGAATGGTTTTAGGGACAGGCACTCAAGCATATTGGTGGATATCTCCCAGCAAGGGAACAGCTTGTTCGCATTTCAACGTCTATTTCCACAGAGTCGGTTCACAGTACAGTAAACAACGCAGTGGTGTTCAGGGAAATATTTTCAAAATATATCATATCTCATTTTCCAATTCTCCAGGGCATGCAGAGTAGGTGAAACTTTGATGGCAGGTGTTACGTTTCCCCGGAAAACAAAACCTGAAGGACAGGGGTCGCAGATTAGGAAAGTAACAAAGCACTGCACAAGTAACAAAAAGGGTCAAAGCTCGGTGTCCAAAATGTGGCGGTGGGAATAAAACCCACAGGCACCCACGATTCTGTCAACATGATAGACGATCAAAAAACATTGGATCCTAAAACCAAAGGTGAAGTGGGAGTCACTGCAGGGGGGGGAAACAAAATGTATGTTAACTGGCCAAAAGAAAGAAATCTCAAACACTCTCAGCTCAGAGTTTCACTCAAACATAAAGCACAGAAAGCCAACTGTGTCAAAACACACAATTAACTGAGCAGGAGAACTGCAACCCCATCATGAAACCGCCCAGCTGACTGATGGCAGTTAGCTGCAGGAGATCATCACAGGTGCACGCGATAGCTTCTGATTACCTGTGACTTAGATCTTGAGAAATCCCTGTTCACATCATGACCTTGGGGAATCTCTGATCTGTACATAACAACAGGAACATGTATCATTCCACGATTAGCTCTTCTTTTTTTCATCTGGGAGCTTTAATTCAGAGAACTCTGCAAACTCCAGACCTCCCCGGTTAAAGTTAAAGAAGTTGGCACTGCTTGTGAATTCGTACATTTTGTTTCATGACTGTTTTTCGTGTACGGCGCATCTATTCGGATTCGCAGCGGCAGTTAAAGGCACTGTTTGTGTTTTTACGCCTGTAGGGATCTCTCAATAAAAAAACAAAACAACTAAAAGTCGCGAGTATCGTGGGATCATGGGACTTATTGTCGTCATTGTTAAACATGCATTATTGCTGATGGATTTCTGTTCATGTGACTCAGGCAGAAATGTTCACGTCCTTCCATTGCAGTAAGCACTGGAGGGAGCTGAAACAGCTGTAAACCCAGACATTATCTGTGACCACGCAGGTCAGAAATACAGCCCTGATAAGGGAATCACTATTCAAACTGAAGCTTATCACTCACATCCTGAGAGGGAGTAGACTCTGCTGTCGTGCATCTGCAGCAACAAAGAGGCCGTCCAAAAACCAGGAGATTATCGAGGCTCCATAGAACTGAGCCGTGGCTCTCTAGGAAAATTGACTGGCCAATAAGTTTAGTAGCGTCAGAGCCAGTTCTAGGTAAAAAGTATCTAATCATGTTATTCAATTTGCTTGTCTACAGTCATTTTGGATACAAAGTACAAACTGTGCCAGAACTGACTGAATAAACAGAAAGAAATGGTGCAGGTCATGAACACGGATGCTGACCCCACTTTTGTGACTCTTGGTCAATTTCACACACAAATTTGATTTCATGACCCCAAACATGCATGACTCGTAAGCATTGTTTGTTTCAGCAAACATGGCATTGGGATGAATAATGAGCAGCAGCTGACCGCTTTCTTGGTAGGCTTAATAGCAGTTTGTCTCTGTTTGTCTCTTTCCAAGAGACTTCTGTGAAATCGGGACTCACATGATGTAAAAACATTCCCTCTCGAATGAACCATGAAACCTGTCTGTGAAGGTCCTGCTCAGTGTTTATTCGATTGAACAAATTCACAACATCTAATTAGGAATAGCTGGTCCTCTGTGGCAGTTTCGACGGTGTGCAGTTTCAGAGATCATGCTGAGGCGCATGCTAAGATTAGATCGGCAGACAGGACATCTGCATCCTGCCAGCTCCCTTCCAGAGGAGCTCGGAGGTGACACATCTGTTGGAAAGCCTTCCGCCTCCCTTTCACGTCATCGCGGAGGCCGGCTGGGGAAAAGGCGAGCAACTCGGGGAGTGCTATGCGGGGTATCAGCTGGAAGTGGCCTGGAGTCACCCAGCTCCAAAAGTTATCAGGAACTCCCTCGTCGGTCATCAAAAGCATTCGTTTACTCTGAGCTGCACCAGAGAGGCAGCATCTTCAGACATGAGAATTTCTGTTGGAGCCAGAGTTTATACAAAGCAGCGGACCTCTGGCCTTTTCTCACAGATCCTCCTGCTTGGCATCGCCTTCATCGTCGTGTTCACTTAGGAAATGTGATTTTTTTCCACTGAATTTTGTCAGAAGCACAGAAGGAGACATGAAGGCGTTCAATGTAAATGTAAATCTATTCCTCAAAAAAACCAGAGAACCAATTCAAAATAACTCAATGACTCAAAGAAAGCGCACCATGCGCGTTATTGTGCTTTTTGCAGTAGAGAGGAATCCTTAAATAGTTCAGTCCGTGGGAAAATATTACATATCTGGCAGATCAAGGGTACACATTAAGCCTCAGACAACTCAATTAAAATAATTGCCTTCCTCCTCTCGCTGTTCCTGAGCTGAGGGAGTGAAGGAGCGCCAGAGGTGACTAAAATAAAAGGTGAATTTAATCAAACGCCCATATCTAAAAGGTCAAGGAAGCTCAATGGAAGAGCCGCTGTTTCTTTATTAGTGACAATAATCTCATGCTGTGTGTGTGAAGAACTAGACTGAGGAAACAATGCAGTTTTAGTAATAGTTTAGTTTATTATTTAATACATTTAGTCATTTTTTTGAATACCAAGAACATATTTGACATGATAAACAGTATAAAAACAGTGCATGCCAAGACAATGCCAAGACAGGTTTTATGTGACCTCTGTTAGCCCTCAGTGGTTTACCTTTACCGAAGTAGATTCTTTGATCATTTCACATCATATTAGCATGTTGGTGAAGGCTCTCAGTCATCCAGGTCATGGTAACTCTAAGAGCAGTTTCTCCAGGACAGTTCATCTCTCGTCCAAGAGGATTCTTCTTGTGGGCTCTGAGTTTCAGAGTCGTTAGGCCCATCTGTGGGTCATTGACCCAACCGGCCTACATGGAAAGAAAGAGAGAAATGCATTGTTTATCTTTGAAAGTACTTAAAAATACATATTTTCTATATTAATGTTCTTTTCTAATTTGTAGCCTATATCACGAGGACAACTAATTTGAAGAGATCGACGGCAGCAAGGCTCTTCGTTTATGTTCGAGTGCAAAACTAGAAGAGCACGTGAAATATCAACCTCATTCATGCATTTCGTGCTGTAATTTTTGTATCATAGCCGTCATTACGCGGAATGGAATGATCCTGAGCAGTGGCCCATCCAGCCTTCTCTGCACAGGTGTTGTAAATTAGCCTCTCGCTATAAACGCTAGTACAGAGCACCTTGTGCATGGCTGTGTGTCCATGTCAAATAACTAAACTTAACTAAACTAAAGAGATGACTGCAAGTATAAAATGACTTATTCTAAGCTGCGATGTCACTGAAACCTCCCAACCCTATTTGTACATCGCAGTCTATTTGGGTTGTTAGTATACACTCAACAATATAAACACATCATTACTGGAACTTTATGGCTAAAAACAGACTGTGATTGGTTATTATTTAACCATGGGGACGGCCCAAAGGGAACGAGTCACGCTGACTTGCATCCGCCTACGTCCACTTCTGTATGGCTACTTTATATTGGGACAGCTCTGTTATTATTATATAGACCCAGGCACATTCTTGATGTTTTAAATGCAAGGATGACAAGGGAGGTGCAAGGGGTCCGACACTTTTATCCCCCCCCTCAAATCGCCCAGTGGCTGAATAAAAACATCAGAAGGTGCACTGTGTAGTTTTGTGGAAGACAAATTCAATCAGAAGAGGAAGATCTTCACTGACTGATTTTATTTTATATCTTAATTTTAAAAAAAAACTAAATACACAAACTCTTTGTTTTCATGACTGAATAAACATACTGACCTTCAAGACACAGTTTCATACTGCTCTACCTTGTTTATATTTGGCGACCCCGCCAACTGTCTCGCTTCAAGCACTCTTCTAGGGACCTTTCATTCAAATGAATCATTCTCAAAACGACATAGCGCACCTTTAATACAATGGCGTGTAATTCTGATAGATGTATCAGAATTAAAATGTGGATAAATATCTCAAAACTAACAGCATTGCGTTTTCAAAATGAGTCTCACGTTCAAAGGATCGAGGAGAAAACACACCTGAATCAATCAATGGGGATCAGCGACCGCGGCCATCGGCTCCTGCCTCTCTCGAGGCCAGTTCCCCAGCTGGAAATGGGTCAAAGTAACTCAGAGTGCATCAGGAACGAAGCTAAAGCCGCAGTGAGAACAAACTCTTACGTGCATTTGCAGATGTGACACTTTTATTACCTGGACAGGAAGTATTACTCCCCTCACTATCAACCCCCGCACGCCACATAACCATGACACAGCTGTTACGCTCTGATATACCAATTACGCCAGCGGTGTGCCCGTTAGTTGAGTCGAATGTTTTTTTTTATCTCCCACCAATTGCGTGGGATGAGACTGCTGGGTCATGATATGGCCCACTTTTCAACAGCTCATAAATATGAGGTGTCAGAGCTTTCCCCCTGACCCAAATGGTAAAACAACTGGCTGCATAAATGTCCTATACGAGCTCAAATCTGGGTCACTCCGTAAGTTTCGG
>CAEMYA010000126.1:437372-456223 GCA_903131615.1 Diplodus sargus
AAAAAGATAGTATGCATGTAGATATCAGCCATCAAATGTTCTTTTAAAGGGGCGCTGTGTGAATACAAAATCTGTGTTTTGGTATTTACAGTATTATTGAGGCAAGAATACAAACTCAGAACTAATGAACTGAATAAACAAGCTGCCCTCAGAGGAAAATAAGGTCCCCAGAACACTGTTTGAAGCTAGAGAGGTGGCAGGGTCCGCCACATATAAACAAAGTAATGTGTGTTGTCCTTTAAAGGTGCTAGGTAAGTCTAACTCTCGTCCAAAACTGACGCTTTGGATCGGCCGCCATCCCAATGGGTCAGGTTTTGATGATTTCGGAATCAGACTCAAAAATCAACTTTTCTTACAAATAGCACCTTTAAGGCCAGTTTGTTTATTCAGTCACGGAAAGCAAGACAGTTTGTTCATATAGTTATTTTAGGTCTAAAATAAAAAATCTGTCAGGGAAGATCTGCGGTAAAAACTACGGAGTGCACCTTTAGATAAAGAGCATAACGAGAAAACTATTGCATAGTTTGCAGAGAAACATAAAACGTACAAAAAGTAGGGATTTTTCATTTAGTTTAAAATGTCCTGTGCTGTTAAACGACCGCTTTGACGGCAGTTTTTTCCTCATCACCAGATGAAGTCAAAGCGACACAGCTGTCTGTGAGGTTCACGGAAGTTGACATTTATATTATTCATCGCTCCCTCCGTCCCTGCTTGTCTCCCCTCGCTCTAACAACGCTTGAAATAATGATTTTTTTCAAAAAAAGAAATAATTTTTCATACAATATTCACAACAGGCCGAAAGAAAAACTCCTTGACTTCATGTGAAACCTTAAACCGGCCGACACTGATGACCTTTTTAGCCCTCTGTGGGGCATTGGGGATGAAATCTGATAGGTGTACTTAAGCCCGGTTGTTCAAGGCTTCAGCCATGGGTTTGTGTAACCAGGGTGGAGTGGACCAGCGCCTTGCTCCTCGACTATTGGTCAGTAACTAAGCCAGTGTGTTCCTAGTGATGAATATAACAGGACACGTGCAGAATGGCTCATTAAGCGAGGCGCTGCCATAACACTGACATGATGGAGGGGAAATCACGTATATCGTCACCCGTCTGTACGTACTGTATGTCTGTGGAAGGTATAGCTGTAATCAGAGGAAGTTTCTTTCTTCTTTTTACACTGATTAAAAACAGATTTAAAGGGTAACGCCGCCAATTTTTACACATTCAAGTGTGTTTACAGGTCTTGAGGAGCACTTTGGGATATGTGAGCCTTTTGTGGCTCCAGAGGAAGTTGTATATAAACTGATAAATGAGTTATAAGCCTCCGGTGATGTCACTCAGCAGCTAATTTGCAATGTGGGTAATGTGGGCGCCACAATTGGGAAAGCAGTCCAATGAGTCTGAATAAGTTGGCATCTTTGCTCTACCGGTTCCCTTGCCTCGTGCGTTTTAGAATATCCAAAAGTCGGCTCTGTGAAAGTTGAATTGCCGATTCAAAAGTGTGGTTTTCAGATCCTAACGGATATTTGACAAATGATTCAATTTCTTGGAAACAGCTGACATGTCATGCTGACAGGTCACGGCAAAAGCAGAGCCTGCAGAGGTCCTGTATTTGTTTGGTCAGAGAAAGAGAAACACTTTCACTCAGCCTCGATGACAGAGACAAACCTGAGAATCAGCTCATGGTCAGTCCCAGACAAAACAAACATGCAGTACAGTTTAGGAACAATCCATCTGTCGATGTAGACTGTTCATTTTTTTTGTCTTGTGTCATGTATTTCGTGTCCCATCATGTTTTGCAGCCTGTGCTGTTACATGGCCAGACCTCGACTCACGCTCTGTTCTGCCAGCGTGGCCCTCAAGCAGAGTAAACACACCAGCTGCAGCCCACTCAGGCCACGGCCAATCATACGCATTAGACTAATTTCCTTCTCAGCCATGTTTGCCTTCATCAATTAGTAAAGAGAACAGAAACGGCCGGAGAGGGGGAAAAAAAGAGATGTTGTGGCCCCCTGTGAGGACACGGTGCCTCACAGCTGATGTGAAAACAAAACCTGCGTTATTTGATCTGGAGGAGCAGCGACAATAAATCTACTTGTCACATGATTTTAGAACAGGCAACACCATGTTTTATTCCGAAGGAACCAACCTTGTTAAAAAGAAAAGATGAAACAGGAGAATGAATTGTCTCCTCATATTTGTCAGTGAAAAGGCCGAGGACGCAGCTGAGGCAGACTGTGGAGAAGCAGTGTGAAAGTCCTTTTGCTGACAGGAGCTGGAGATTTGCATTAATATTGTTTTGTTTTGTTGCTTTTTTTTTTTCTCTCCTAATTTTACAAAATGGTAGAAGACACACAACGACAGATAGCAGTTACATATTTTCTACGAAAGCAAATATTCTGAGGAGAACAGGGGAGTGACACCTTGGCGCCGCGTCATCACCCCTGCTCCTTGTGATGGCACGAAACACTGCGAGGAGCCATCTGCACGTAGCGTGCTTCACACACCATCCGCTGGTGAGAAACATTTGCATTCAGTGGGAGCATATGTGCGTGCGTACGTAAGTGTGTTTAAAGGTGTATTTCTCTGTGTGATTGTGAGTCACAGAGACAATATGGTCTAAATGTATCAGCGTTAGAGTGTCAACTCGAGCACGACGCAATTAAAGGTGCAGAGAAAACTTTTTTAAAAACGTATGTCAAAGACGTGTATGCATGGCGCCGCAGTGGTGTTTACTGAAGTTAGCGTGCTGAGCAACGAACCCTCGGCCATGTCTGTTCTGCATCACAATGCCCCTCTGACCTCCAAGTCTGGATCACTAACTGCGCGGCTAACTGAGCTAACTAGCTAACAGCAACTACAGTTAGCAGAGGTCAGCAGTTACTCTGGTGATATGCCGCCCCCTATTAGTATGAGGTATTAATTACAGAGATGGAGAATTTTGACATGTTGCACCCTATTGTCAGCTTACGAACTAAGTTTGTGTTACTTTTTACTTTTTTTTTTTACAGTGTATTTTTATATAATTATAGTGCATTTTCACTAAAAGAACTTGAAAGCAGCATCTGAATTGATGTGATCAAACCCATGCCACACCTGCTGGGAACAAAAAAAAATTGGAAATGACGTCCAGGTTTGGATCAGTTATCTTTGCTCTTATCTGCAGCAAGGCCAAGAAAGTGCAAATTTAACTTATGGCTGGCTGACGTTAGCCTGAGAGGCCCTCAACTCCCAAATATGCCATTGTTTTTTGTTTTTGTAACATCACATAATTTATTGATTCAATATATTTGAATATGCATCACATTTGGTCATAAAAAAGTGATTTCTAAAATTATATATATGTGTTCTTGATTAGACAGTCTTTGCAGGCACATCTGGCGCAAACTGCTATTGCTCTTGAACCCATTGGTGCAATTGGAATCAAGCTTGGTGATGCAGTGAAATATGCACATTTCCAATAGCATTTCAGCTGATGGTGGCATTACAGAAACATGCTAAATGGATATAACTTAACTATAGCTGTCTTGAGTCTGATGCACCTAAAACTCCAAGAAAAGGATTTTTAGGAAAAAACAAACATACGCTTCACCTGATTCAGCACAGGTGTGAGTCCCAGTTACAGCAGGTGCATACATGCTGACATGATGGTAAAAGCACGAAGGTGCATGTTCTGATCCTATTTTTAAAAAAGTCTTACGCAGCATCGAGTGATGTTTGTGCTCCGCTGGGGAACTTCTAGTCACATGCAATGTGCAGTACATGTTCTTCATTGGTATGAACACTATTATTGAGTACACTGTGGCAAAGAGTAAGTCCACCGCATTGCATGATTTGTTTTGTTCCCTAACTTATTCAAATTCTCTGACCTCACAAGATTTAAGGTTACAAAATAAAAAAAGAAGGCGCTAAAGCCGACTTTACTGCCCATGTTCAAACCAAAGACAACTGTAAGTATTAATGAGGTGTCTGTTCTCCATGTCTCGCTGTTTTTATTGGATTAATTAAAATTAACTGAATTATTTATTTCTCTTTGCAGAACTGTTCCGTTTAATTTAATGAGATAGATCCTGCCAGTATGAGGGAAACAGCCTGATTTGCCGTCAGTCACCATCTGACCATGTATGCTGAGCGAAAGAGGGGGTCATTTAGTGTTCACATGGCGTGAGACCCGGGGCTGTTGCGTGTCAGGCCGGGCCATCTTGCAGAGAATCTGTTGAATGAAGCATGAGCGCGCCGTTTCCAATACAAAGGTTTCAGGTTTCGGAGCCAATCAGGGTCCTGGCTTCACTCCAGGCTCAGTTCGCCAGCCACCTGTATGTTTTGATTAACAAGCAATCTGTCAACTGTGTTATTCTCTGTGACATGCAACCATGATGCTTCACTCCCTGCATGACGTGAACAACATGAGATTGTAAATATGTGTAGCAAAACATTACCCCGCATGACTATGGCAGCCACGACACCTGTGTTTTTGTGCGCCCCCGGTCTGTTTTAGAGAACATGTCGGGTCACAATTTCATCTTATTCTGAGGAAAACAGAACCAGAAAGTCACCATGTTCATCCGCTAATGTAATTTTTGACTCTTGGACAGAACAGCTTAGAACTATCAGCAGTGTATTTTCAGATTTCTCAGCCTCTGCCTGTGAGTTATCGGTAATGATTTGGCGCTGGCTGATGACCCCACGTACACCGAACATACGGTGGTTCAGAGGGTTCCCCTCATCTGACCCGTCTGAACTAGGACTCTTGTGAACAGATGGTTATTTCCTTAATGGACTGAGAGCACAGACAAACACATCTGATAATGTGAACCTGGAGACCTGGACTCACCTTACAACGGGAGGTCAATCAGATCAATAAACATGCTCCCCTCTTGAAAGAACCACAAGGACAGGCTAATCCCTGGCGCTATCGAGTAGCATTCAGGCTTCCCCTCTGCTCCGCCAAGCTTTATAATGTTTCGACTTAAAGTTCATTGATTTGATTCACTTTCCTCGCTCTCAACCAGCCAGCTTTAGGCACATTTTATAGCAATTAAACCCCGACAACTTAGCATCAAACAACAGGCAGGCAGAGCTAGGTTAGTGCAGCATTTAGTGGCTAAAGAGACAAATATTTCCCTCAAGGAGAACAAAACAGAGGTAAAAGGAAAGTGAATATTGAACTCGCATTCATCAGATGGCCATAAACAACTGCTGGATCCGTGAATACACAGCCGCATTCAACTTATATCATTTAAAAGGCGATAACACAGTAGCCATTGTCAATTTAGCCAAGCTAGCCAGTTCATAAGATCATCAGTCTGGCAATTTTTGTAATAGCCCACTTATAGAAAATTAAATTAGCCTACAAGATAGCAAAACAGGAAGCCTGTTAATTTTTATAAGGTAAACTCATTATATTATATTATATTAGATTAGATGGGCTTTATTTATCCCACAATGGGGAAATACACTTGTTAAGGAAAACAAATTCAGACAAATACGCATAAAGTGAGTGGAAAGTGTTTGTTCAGGTTGTGCTTGAGTTAAACATGCTGACGGCTGTGGGGATGAATGATGAGGTAGCGCTCCTCCTCACACAGTGGGCGTGAGAGCCTGCTGCTGAAAGAGCTGCTCAAGGCTTCCACAGTGTGGTGCAGGGGGTGAGAGGTGTCGTCCCTGATTGACGTCGGCTTGGCTAACCTCCTCCTCTCACCCACCGCCTCTGTGGGATCCAGCGGACAGTCCAGGACAGAGTTGGCCCTCCTAACCAGTTTGTTTGTCCGTGCTGCCACCTCCTCCAGCAGACCCCTGCATAATTAAATAAGTAACTGGAATTAGTGGGGCATCGCAAACAACTCGACTTTAACACACCCATCCACCTGCAAGTCGCTTCAAATACGTACGTGGCGAGGACAGCCGTGTTCATCATCAGAGCTTACACCAAGCATGTATGGATCCATACTCTGCTACCCTGATTAGGAAAATGAACTGATATGGGATAGCGTAAACCAATTACAAATAAAAGTGACACAAAACGGGGAAATTATTGTGCATTAGGCCAATTTTGACATTATTTATGGTACATCGTTCGGATGGCAAAATTACCTTACAAATATGATAATTGTCTTAAATCTGACGACACTGTCAAGTGGCCATAAGTCAATGAATGCAGGTTTAGTAACACACACTGGTTTAAGATACAACATGATACAGGCTGCGTTATGCTAATTGCTCACAAACCTTGTTAGAAGCTGGAAACAACCGTCAGAATTGTTACACAGAGGTAAACAAAACGGTAACTTTGGACCAGACAAATGATTTACAATCATAATGTTTAAAAGGAGAATATACTTTTATTCTGTAGATATATTATTATTTTAAAAAATGATTTGTCTACAAAAATTGTTATATATCAATATGACATTAAACAAATGGGTCAAAACAGACCACTTAAGACACACAATAACACTTTGAGGTGGATATCCAGCCTGTTATTCAGACTTGTATGTTATGGATGCCCAACATGATGATGATTTTCTCCCTCGCGAGTCGGCGGACAAAGGGGCTCAGTGTAAAACACGCTCGGAAAATTGGCCGAACGTGCTCGACTGTTTCCATGAGGCGCGCTGGAGACTTTCTATCGGGGGTAATGGTCAATTCCCAACGTTTGTTGCTTCACCAAGCAGCGTAGTGAGTAAATGTGACTACCACTGAGTGATCTTATAAATGCCTAACCCTTAGACGTCAGCGAGCCGCTGCCCTTTGCAGCACTGTTTACGTAACCCTAATAGCTTCACGCAGAGACCAGGCAGAGAGGGAGGTGTGGAAGAAAGGCGAGAGAAAAAGGTGGCAGGTCTTGGGCACAGACTGATATGTTTAATTTCACCTCTCACACACACACACACACACACACACACACACACACACATTCAACATCTCACCAACAACATCAATGGAACCACCCTCTAGGCAGTTATGTCGCACCAACCTGCCTTCCCACCCATCAGCTATTACATAAACTCCACCAGCAGGCACCTGAGCTGCTGTACGAAACGTCAGACAACACCTCCTTCTGTATGTGAAAACTGTAATATCTAAATATAATCTAAATTTCAGCAAATTCTCAAGGGTGATTCTCAAGTGCTGACTGCAGTGACACCCATCTGACACCCACAAATACTCGGAACTGCATCACACAGTCCATCGCGGTTTAATGAACACTTTGTCAGATAGCCTGCTCGTCGTTTTATGTATCCATCAGGCATGTTTTTATTACAAAGAGTGAGAGCTAACCGATTTTTAGATTGATTCTGTTACCGTTGGCTCTTTGCATGAGAGAATATCTCCTCAAAGCAGCTAAAGCAGGATTTCGTAACACATGATGAGCCACACCCAATCACACACACGCCCCCCCCCTTCACACACATGGCCTGTACTTTTTATTTTACTTTGTTTTTGTTTCCCTCTACTCTGTTTAACCAGCGCCCGCCCGTTCTGACTCAGTGTGATGCCAATCCCACCGACTGCTGGGCCGTTTAGCACTCAGCGGTAAACACGGACATTCCTACTGTTCGACTGATCAGGGATATATGCACGTTCTTTTCAAGTAATTACACAGGCAGCATGCGCAGGCATGCTTTCTGTGCTGGTACAGTGGTCTTCAAGTTGAACACATGATAGCCCTCTTAATGAACTCTTATCTGTGTTTGTGTGCGTGTGTGTGTATGTATGTGCGTGTGTGTGTTGTGCTTTGCTTTGACAGACTTTGTCCTCTCTGGGTGTTTGAAAGGATACAAACAGGAAGCTATCACATGGACCCAACATACCTCATACAAGCACAAAAAACAAAACTGTGAATAACATTTTTTTTTTTTTTCTAAGAAACGTCTGAACATTTATGAATCAGAAATAGGCACTTTTTAGTTTCACTCCCATTTCCACATTTTTACTTCACTGCCTGTCAGATCAGTTAGGAGGGGTCGTGGTTGAAATCTCCCCATATGAAATGGAGCAACCCTTCAAGACCCTCATGCATTATCAGTAATCATCAATGGCGTTTATGTAAATAGACACGACTGGACATTTCCAGTAAGTCGTCTTCAGCTGTGCTGATCTTTCTCGTGTTGTTATCACCTTGTTAATTGCCATTTATCTGATGATGATGATTTATCTGATGAACTTCACGCTACCGATCAATCATGTCATCAAATAAAAAGGAACTCTGCTTCATCACCTGGCCGCTAGCTGTGCTTTATGGGCTAACATTAGCAACCCATGCTGCTACATGGAGAGGTACCAAATATAGTAGCTTCGCTGGCAGGTTTAAGTAAAATTTTCGACGTCACAGCGGGTGAATGCAACTCTAAAATAGGCACAAATCAGCCACAACAGTGTAACGTTAGCTGGCTAGCTAGATGGCTACCGACACATTATACATCCTAACTTTGATCTATCTGTCTGTCCCAATAAGACTTGGGCCACGCTATTGCTGGGCTTGAACGCGCAGTCTGCAAGTCTAATTAAATACCAAAAGGGGTATAATAAACCTCAGAAGAACAACAACGCATCCGCAGAAGATGTTAAAGGTCCCATATTATGAAAAACACGTTTTCTCTGGTCTCTACATATATAAGCTGGTCGTCCCTGAGCCTGCCAACTCCCAGAGTGAGGAAAACAAACAAGTCCTGTATGGTCTCTGCAGCCCACACACTGGTAAAATGGCGCTCCTACAGGCTGTTCAGACTAAGTTTCTTTCGTTACGCAACGGAGGAGAGATTTTCATAGGCCGGCCTCCTCTGCGTGGTGATAGGAGATATATGAGAGTGGGGCGTTCATCCCCAAGGTGAAGTTCGGTGTGTCCAGTGATAAGCTAGCAGTGTTTCGCAATGTCGTCACTCAGAGCTAGACACGCCAATTGCTCTGTTGTTAGTTGTATAAATCAACATAAGTGCCTATATTCTGTCCCAGCTACAGAACACCAGGAGAGACAGTGGTTGCATTTCATTTTTAACAACAACGTGCCAGCTACACTTCCTGTTAGCTTGTATGTTTGTGCTAACGACTTCACATTGGACTGCTCCAGTAATGAGAGTCAGTACAAAGCTGGTTTTGCCTCGGCAATGACCCTCATAAAAGGATCAATCCCAACCATAACGGACCCAGCAACGTCACCTGAGCCACAGGCAAGTGTTGCCGAGGTTTGATAGTATTTACAGTTGCCTATACGAGTATGGTTAAACAACAGCATCTTGGCGAGCCATAGCCATACATCCACCGTAAAACCTTAGCGCATGCTACCGCTAGCGTAAGAGGCATAGAAACAGCCTGCTCTCAGTAGAGCTCAGTAGAGCGACTTTTAGACAGCTGAAATTCAGGACCACGGATGGGTTTGGGGCAATGCATTTCAAATACAATGTTGTTGGACCTCTGACAGCTGTGTGAAATTGATGAAAAACAGTATATTATGGGACCTTTAAAACAGGCAGAAACAGCCCACATTTAAAATGCACAAGATTCAGAGAAAGTAGCTACAGTCGAGGCTCAGATCCTGAAGCTACAGTCTTAGAGTTGCATCAGAAAACATCATCCTGACTTCAAATCAAATATTTGGAAAAAAAAAGACGTGTTTTATTCCATCATGATTGATCATGCATCATGGAAACTTCTTTAAACACTGAGTCTGAGCTATAAATAATCCCAGTAGACTGTGAAAGCTTCTCAGTAGGTTTCGACCTAAAACTTCGTACAAAGCTCAGTTGCACACCGTCTCTGGTAATTCAACCTTCAACCTGCAAGTCCCACTGTTTATGTGATCTGTACAACAATCAACAGTCATTCTGCAAGGTTACTATGCTGACATGACTCTCTGGTGAACGAAAGATCTTCATTAATCATAAATTAGAAATGAATTTTAATGGATAGTAATTCACTGAGGACATTCTGTGCTGGTGCTAGAGGCCTTTGTGCTTCCTTCATATAGAGCTAATTAAGAATATGGATCAAAGGTCTTCTGACTGTGAAACCACATGAAGTGTGACACAAGCCGGCCCTTTCTCACTCCCGGTGTGTAGAAAACTGCAGTGAGTGGTTGTAGCGCTTCGATTTGACGTTGTAGTTACCCCTCTACCTTGTTCAAAACACAAAACTAGCAGGGTTCAAAACACAAATCTTGTAGTGAATCTGGATGGGGATGTGCTGTAAAATCAAGATCAGAGCAAGACGCTGTTATGTTCTCAAGAAATGCATCATCACCATTACCTCACCCCCATTATCAAGCGCAACATTTTCAGCGTTAAAGGCTGCCAGTGGGTGCTAAAGGTAGGCGGGTGAAAAGAGCTGGCCAGCTAATTAGTCCACAGCGAGAAAAAGCTCGTCTCCTGCTGTTCACAGCCAGACTCTTCACCTTTGTACCTCCCTTTGTACCGCCGGCAGTGGAAAGCCTCCGCTGAGGGAGCCCGGCTCCTTTATCCGATTCAGTCTTGTCCCCATCCAGCCATCGGGTTCCTGCCAAATGTCATCAATAAATTATTTTTACGTTGATTCATTTTGTGTCGCCCCTGGTTGCAAAGCTAAACTTCAGTAGTTGTGTGTGATACCTCTTATTACCACTTCATAAAATGTCACAGGTGATAATCAATTTTTTTTATGTAATGTAATATGTAATATTGTCACGTGAACTAAAACATGCAAAAAGTAAATAACATCACATGTGAATCTGCCAGTTTTTCTGTCTCTCTCTCACACACACACACACTTTTCATGTGTATTATATAACTGTATGTAATTTAGAATCTATGTGAAATCCCTTGCAATCGCTTCTACGCATGTGAATAACACATTTTGTAGCGACATGTGAACCAGACTTTAAACATACAAATGAAATATTTTCCAATTTGAACTCTTTTTTTGTATATGAATTCAATTTGTACATCTGTATACGTGAATTACATTTATTCATACATGATTCTTTTTTTTGTCACACATTGATTATAATGTAGAAACTGTAATTCGTAGAATACAGGGTAAATAAATAAATCTTTTTTTTCCTTTTTTTATTTTTATTGAAACAAGAAAAATATTAATCATGAAAATACTCATGTGTAGTAATTATATCCATGCTAGGCCATCTCCTCGTGTGGTACTTTTCCTTTCCACACATGTGCGCACTGTGTAGCTTTTCAATTACTGGACAAGTGTACTCGGCAGACAGCAGCCTGAAGCCCTGCATACCAACCACTTCTGCGGTTCTTGGTTACTACCCGGCCCTAATTCTGCTGGGCCGATGAGCCCTGTTGAACTGGGGCTGTTCGGGGACGTCTCGGCCCCTCAAGCCTACACACAGGAGTGAGGAAGTCTTGAATGTCACGGGAAGAGATGGAGGAGGTGGCATGCTGTGACGGAACAAAAAGAGGCAAGTGAGCTCGTGCAACATTTAACAATCCGGAGAGGGGAACAGTCTTCTATTTATAGGAGATGGTTAATGACGGAACAAAGAACGGCTGGGCAGGACGATGGCAACTGGTCATTCGAGTCATGGCAAACACCTGAGGAGGGAGGCAACAGCGCAGGTGTAACCACAAATGCTGCTGATATATTGTATTATTACATCCAAGCTTAGTTTGGGCTGTAATATTTAAGGTCAAGACAGATCTTGGCACACGTCCTCTTTGGAACGACATGCAGCAATGTACAGTACATCTCTGCAAACCAAGGATTTACATCTGACTGTCTTGCAATTTCAGATAACATTTTCTGTTTTATCTTCTAAATTTTCGTTTGGGCGAAAAAAAAACAACCAAAAACTACAAAGGCACTAAGCACAAGCACACCCTAGGGGGCACTTTATCATGATTTATCCACCGTAAAGGCATCCAAGTGGGCACTTTCGCAGCATTTCTTTGAACACGGAGGATGCGATTGCAACTTTGTGTTTCACTTAGTTCAATTCCTTCCATCTCCTGCCAAGAAAGCCAGCTCATGCAGAGGTTTGAACATGATATTATAGAATGATGTGAACAGTGATACCTATAAAACTTACAAATGTAACACGTGTCCTGACAAAGACAACTGGGCTGCACATGCGTCACAGTAACATTAACAACTGCTCTGCTCAGGGAGTCAGCATGCAAAATACCAGGGCCCTGAAACTGAAGTCGCCAAATGGAATTCAGCCTTCACTTATTTTATTATGTACACGGGAGGTTTTCTCACTGGCCTGTGTCAAAACGTGTACTGTGTAAATGCGGTCTGGCAGCAGACAGTGGTCGAGAGTTGGCAGAACAGAACATGGCTGCACAAGCACCGAGTTCAAAGTTATTAGAGTAACAAAATTACCGCCATTAACCCACCAAATGATCCCCGAGGCTTTCTTCCAGTCAGAAACAAAAGGTTCTATGTAAAGTCGTACCCCGTCTGAATGTGTAGTGACTCAATTCAAGCTGGTACGCGAAGAACAGGAGAGTGGAACCCATGCTCTCTCATGGGTGGGCAGGCATGATGGGAACAGACTATCTGTGTGGTTTCTGTCTCTGTAAAAGTTGCCTCTATAATCGTGTTTTTTTTTTTTTATTATCCGTAGTCTGGGTTCGCTGAGTACAAAGTCAATTGTTGGGAACAGAGAGTTCATAAAAATCACACAGGCTACTCTCTCCATGAATTAGCTTGCCACGGTGAATTCAGGTTAGAAAAAAAACTTGATGGTTATGATTGCACACAAATACGCTGCAATTATAATTGAGAACTTTCAACCATTTTTCCTGGAGGTGCGGGTCCATTTTTATTGTGACAGGTTGCGCTGAAATCAAGGAATTCATTTGTTTTTCATGGTAAGTGCAGGACGCTGAAGGCAGGAGAGGATAAGAGTGAACCAAAGTGATAGAAGACAAGGTCACCCCTGAGTCTATGACTCTCTGTGCCCTTCATCTAGCACCTACTCCCTTCAGTGTGCTGATAAATGCAAGGACACTCCATGTAAACACCAACAAGGGTGACACGTGTGAGAGAGGACGGGTGCTAGGAGGTGTGGAAAGGCGAAATGATCCAATGTTCCAAGTGGAAATGACCGAAATAGAATTTCTCGTGATCCTGCCGCTAAATGTGGCTAATGTGTGGTTGCTTCTTGGACCATGTGACAAGATGAGGGAACACAAGGCCATCACCTACAACCTGTGTGCGACGGGAGCGCACAGAGAGCGGACCGAATTACATCCAGGGTCAACACCGACAGCCTGTTGCAGAAAGCTAATTATGTATCATTTCTACCAGCTTTCTCTGAGTGCATTAGAGGCTCATGGTCCGGAGCCATACGGTTCGGTGAGGTGAGAGTGGACATGGAGGTGAACGGGTGCAATCACATACAGTACATGAACATGCGCATGCCCACACAGATCTGTAGTAGCTCATTCGCACATGCAAAAACTGAACCTCGCTGCGGCCTCTTCCCCGAACTCTCACTTGAACACATGAGCCGTCTGAGTTCGCTCTGCGTCATGGCAACGTTTGTGTCCAGGGCATCCTTCATATCTTCATTTGACCCACCATGTTTATGGAGATAGTCATCAGCATCTGCGATGAGCAACCCTGTGCACCCGTTGTCTCTCTGACCTCAGGAAACCGAGCCTACTAAACATGTCTTACTAAGTGCAGTGGTGAGTATCTGACTACACCGTGTATTACCTGGGAATACATTGCTGTTGCCGCCTAGAGGAGCTTTATTTGCAACCCAGTCGGTGGAACAAATGTTGGCAAAGTTTCTGCAAAATCAAGACAAGTTAAAGGTTTATATTTCTTCATGTTGCAGTGCTGTGCTTATGCTGTTGCGCTGTTTTGGCTTAAAGGAGACATATGCTCTTGTTTTTTTTACTGCCAGACAATACCATGGTCTCCACTGATTGGTCAGCTTGCACATGCCTGAGCCAGCATCACTAACAGCAACAGATAAGTTTCACAACAGTAAATCTTACATGCCAAACTAGCCGCTAGGCATAAATTATGCAAAATGTGTGCCGCAGTGTGATGTCACAAAGTAACAGTACTAAAGGCGGGACTACTGACGAGGCATTTCAGGAGCAGTGTTCTCTGTGAGAGAGAGGAGCTTCTGTCGGCGCAGACTTTGACCTTTTTAACTTTTAAGACCTTTTACATGCACAAGAACCGATACAAAACACTGAAGGAAAGGAAAAAACAAAAAAACACAAAATGTATCGTTTAAAATACTGTTGTTGTCACCACAAACACAACTGGAAATTGTCCCTAAATCTCCTTAAAAACATCCTTCATCATATAAGTCCAGTGGTTTCAGACTTACGAATGCTTTAACACAGAGCCTCTAACTCCACGTCCACCTCAGGACAGAAGAGTCAGGTAATACGTATGTAATATGAACGTGATTTGGCATGGTTTGCAGACATGTCAAAGTTATCCAAAAAGATGACTTCTAACATTTCATTGGCTGTGGAGACCTCTATTCAACCAGAACTTCTCGATCATTTTCCTTTCTAAAGTTCTCATGAACACAGCGGTTTGTAAACTGGATGTTTAAGTGGATTAATTTTGGCTCAGGTGAATGTGTTATTTTTTTCACACAGACACTTTTCACCGACAGTGGCGAGCTTTCAGTGTCGAGGCCCAATGTGCCATCTTTTGTCCCTTTGTTATCTTAGTCATTGCAAATAAACTAGGTATTCATGACCTTGAAGTGCCCACTTACTGACTCTTTACGATTTATTGAAGTCAGCATCTCTTCCAGGTGAATAGTCACAATGCGCTGAATGCCAAATTACAGACACAAGTACACACAGTTCCTCGACTTTCAATAGCGGCAACAGCTGCAAATAGCCATTTGATTTGTGAGGCTGTATCCACGCTGCCTTCACAGCTTCCTCTCGGCTGTCAAGTAAATGTTACGTAACCCACCGAATGAGAACATTTTAGCATACGCCAATAATTTGCGGCAAGGCGACCCCGCTTCCACGACTGACATTGACTGACGTCAATCTGTTAGCTCCACGAAACATCTGTAGCACTTGGACAAAGCCTCTGTCGGGGTAATTTGTCCAGTTGTTGGAAAATCCGTTACATTGACAGAAATGACAAGAAAGAGAATTCGTCGCTGAGCTTTAATCAGGAACTTCTTACACTGAAAGGATGTTTTTCAAAAAAAAAGAAAGACTCTGCATGTTTCTTGTTGTCGCAAGCACACTGCATACAGACCGCGACAGGCAGCCAGGCGATGCGAGGCAGATGGTGAGATGGTTTGAATAACCCAGTGTTCCTTCGCCGCGTTGAGTGCGGCCACCTCGTTGACACGCTCATGTATGCATGGTCATATATATATATATATTTTCTTTTAGTTGAGTATGTACAGCATACATGTCGTGTGTAATGGCAAATGGAGTTGGTGTCCCACCAGTCACCCCGGACTCTGCTCACATATTGAGTGGTTAAACATCTGCCAGTGCATTTATAATGCGTCCGATGTTGCGTAATCAAACTGGAGAAGAGGTGGCAGGAGCCTCATTGAGTATTTTTGTGTTACAATGGCAACAGCTGATACGTGCGGTTTAGCAATGCCCGGAGAAGCATGTTTATTTGGATTAGTCGGAGGGAGGATGTGTTTTTATCTTAAGCTTGGACGCGATTAGCGGGGGCCGTCCTGTAACAGGTAATCGAAACTGAGTCACGCCTTCCGTTTGCGTTCATTTTTCACGCGCCGTCTTTGAAGAGTCTTTGAAAGCTGCTGTTTGTCCGTCAGCAACACACTGAAAAGAAGATTACATAACAATTCAATAGAAGAGCAGCCCCTACTGCTGTATTATTATTACAAAATTGAATAACACCTCCAGCATGCATGATAAATAAATTTTTATTTTGAGGGTCTGAGGCACAAGTCAACACTCGCTGTGAGTTTAACATCGCCTGTACATGCATTGTGTGCGTACTGTTCCCACTCATTCGCTGCAAGTATAACATATCAACACACACTGTGCTGCACATGGCCTATCGTGTGTCCCTGCTAGCCAAGTTCTCACAGTTATAACACTTTGTTGCTCTGACCCTGAGAGGAATGTTTTCCCAGGGACTGTCTGTACTCTGCAGGGAACGGATTGGAAATGAAGAACGCACCACCTGTCAGAAAGAAGACCCACAGCAGTTGCAGGTTTGCCTTCAGTTGTATGTTGATTTTTGCCGTCTCTGATCAGAGAGAGAAACAGCTGCTGCAGCCGTGACGCCTTCGCTACCTGATGGGACGCTTTGGATTCTTCGTTTGTATCTCCGTTTACGCAACGAGTCCGCCAAGTCAAACAAAAAACACGTTGTATCTCACAGGAGGAATCAGTTCTAATGACGTGACGGCCGCACCTCTTCTGTCTTTGTTTTGGGGTCGCAGGTGCCGATAAGTGTGGTTGTGTCGTCATTCACTGAGAACACCTGTTCCAAGCGTTCCCAGTGACATCATCCATGGCGCTCCCCGTCATTGTTCTGCTTTTTGTTTTGTTTGAATTTTGTTCACCCGCCACGCTATTGTTCCACTTATGCACAAACACTTACAAATATTATTACAAATATATAATTGTGTTTTGATTGCCATGGTTAATATTCACTGAGGTTTAGCGGAGGTGGCAAAAAGTACACACATTCTTCAGTCACATAGATGACAGATACTGTTAAAAGGTTCAAATAAAGGTACTGATTCAACTTCTTCACTTAAGTGAGAAAGTACGGACTCTAAAATGTACTCAAAGTTTAAAAGTAAAAAAGTCATCCCTCGCCTCTTCTCCCCATTCCAGTCACCCTCTTCTGTCTGTTTCCGCCTTGTTACATCTT
Source organism: Diplodus sargus (assembly GCA_903131615.1). NCBI lineage: Eukaryota > Metazoa > Chordata > Actinopteri > Spariformes > Sparidae > Diplodus > Diplodus sargus. The sequence continues at coordinate 454,183 of CAEMYA010000126.1, forward strand.
TTACGTCGTTCTCGGCCTCGCTACGTCCACCGTGTTGGGATGTTGGGATGTCTGGAAGGCACTGCGCGATCTAAAATTAACTAATAATTCTTAAGAAATTACATAACAAGCCAGTTTGGAAAACGTAAGGTGTAGAAAGCACAGATGGCTGTGTTAAAAAGCAGCTGATGTGATTGACAGGTGGGAAAAGGCGGGCGGGGATGAACACTGGTAAGTCATCTTAAAGTCAGATGAGCCATTCCCCGACCTCATCCCGATCTTTAATTAGTCGCTCTGTAACAATATCACCTGGCCTCCTCCTCTGCTCCCATCATTATAATTACAGCTGCTGCGGGGGTTTGTCACTTGAATGTAGAGATTTTGTTACGCAACAATAAGATGGTCGGTCTTGTGATTGCTGGACGCCTTTTCTCGACCCAGGTATTACAACGTATGCAGCCTGCAGATATTCAATATGTCATCACAGCCGTAGGGACACTAAGAGAGGAGGAGGGAGCAGCGTGAATGTTATTGTGTGGCTTTAAAGTATATCAGAGCTCAAAACATCATCTAATAAAGTTGGATATGATTTATAGTTACATTGAAAGATATAGAGTGAACGGCAAATATATGTATGAGTCGGTTTGAATTTGGGGACGCCTGTCACTGAGCCGTTGTCGTTTGTGTTTACATATCAGAATGAATTGCAACAAGACAGTTTCATACTGTTTGGCTTTGTATACATGTGGCGGACCCCTGCCACCTTTCTAGCTTCGAACAGTGCTCTGGGGACTTTATGTTCCTCTGAGAAGAGCTTGTTTATTCAGTTATGGAGAAAATATATATATATATATTTCTGAGTTTGTATCATAAAAATAAATACAAGTCTTGATGATGAATTCTTCAAAACTACATAATGCAACTTTAAGCCTTTTCTGACATGTGGCCATGCAATAGAGCGAGCCTTTGTGTGAACATTGTCCAGCTCAAACTATTCTATTATGAAACAGCTTGACATTGTCACCTGACTTTTTACATTATATTTGAAAATCCTTTTGTTACTTTATTTCTAACTGTATAACGTTTGAACACGTGGTTTTTGCAGTGGTATACTGTAAATACTGCACTTACTGCATTCATATTCATGGCGTCCTTGTCACAAATATTAATCCTAACGCACATCAAAATAAGCACTCAGCCGTCCACCCACCAACCGTATCTGGAGCATGCAAGAGTTAAAAGGTGTTCTTTAATGTGCGCACAAGATGTACCATAACAATTAGCAGCCCGGGTTCATAATGAGCTGTAATTATGCGCCATACATGCGGCGACACCTCGTTTAAATCATCGTGATGACATGCACGATCACTCCCTGGCCGCAAACCGCGTTCCTGGCACATCTCTGCGGATTAGATCACGCGAGCAAAACACAATTTCATACTTTTATAACACATCTGCATTCATTTTTGTGACAGGTAAAAAATGCACACATGTATCTATTCAGGCACCGTGATAAAACAAATATAAAACATTGATTTTGCAGATCAAAATCGTGAGAAAAAAGGGAAGTAATATAAAAATGTGCACATCCTGTGTCTAAACAGAAGTATTATTGATAGTCTAGGAGGAAATAAATCACTAAACCTCTTTTTTTTTAGTGTTTGCTGTACTCATTTCTGTCCTTGGTTATCACTTTACCCCATTCCCACTGTGACACTCACCTTCTAATCCAATTATATAATCAAGAACACAACATTTTGGCGGTGTTATTAACATTAGCGAGGACTAAGTAGGACAATGCAGTGGCTGGAACATACGCAGGAGTTTCATCCACAGCGGCAGCTGGGAGGGTTATCCAAGACACGGACACCCTCGGCACAGCTAGAGACAAGGGCACACCTGCCCCTTCGTACAGACCCCCACTGGTGTATGTGTTATTGTCGGACCCGGTGACAATAACTGGGTCACATAACAAGTGAATATAGAGAATTTCATTAGTGTGTTAGAGGATTATCGGTCAGAATGAGCACCGTGCTTCACCTCCCTGTTACAAAAGTTTGAT
>CAEMYA010000126.1:456335-466348 GCA_903131615.1 Diplodus sargus
CTTGCATGTGTCCTTCAAAGTTGGAAAGAAGTGTGTTTTTTTTTTCTTCTATAAATAGTGAAGCAAGACAAGCTGCACTAGGAAAGTTGACAGGACCAATATGTTAAGTGACAGAAGGGAAACGGGAAAAAATAGAAATGAAAAATAAACTATTATATAATATAAAACATCTAAAAAATATATAGTAAGTCTGAAAAAAAAGAAATCCATTTCTTGTTCGTATTTTTAATAATTTATTTCCCTTTATGCATGACTGACTGTCTATACATTCAACATTTAGCCACGGTAAAAAATAAATAAATAAATAACTACAAATAATTTTTAAAAAGCTAAAGAGATGTAAAATTCCAGTTTTTCCTTTTAAATTAATTGGTGATAATTTATTACAATTTTGTTTCCGCTTGATTGTTATGGTTCACTAAGTGTAGACTGATGAGGAAAAATAAATAAATTAAGAAATAATTAAAAATACAAAATGAACAATCTTAGCATGAGGCTGCATAAGAACAAAATGTGAAAAAAAGTGAACTGGTCTGAATACTGTCTGCATGTAACATGGTTAAATTGAAAAAGAACATAGCACAACGTGCTCTTCTCTGAAATACTGTTTATCCGGCTCAATCATGAACATATGGTTCTCACCCTTCATCCCATTATTAGTCGTGCTATTTAACCGTATATAATGCGCCCACAGTGTGAGGCCCCAATACGTAGAAATAGGGGAATCACCGTGCAAATAACAATCGACTCCACCATCACACTCTGTTCTTTCGAGGGGGGAAGCTGAATAAAGCACAGAGAGACGCAAACAAACGAGAAAAGTTCTGGTATCACAAGACCGTCGTGCTGTAAGGCCCTCCGCAGCCATGGTGCAGTTGAAAGAGCAGAACATTATCCCGGGCGCTTAGCACGGCCTGGGCCAAAAGTAGAACCTGTAGTGGAAAAGGTTAGGAGGAGAGGACGGCTAGATCTGGCTCGCGAACACACGCCCACCCACACACACACCCACACACACACACATACTGGACAAGCTGTTCTCTGGCAAACACAGCCTGACCTGTGTGTGTGTGTGTGTGTGTGCGTGTGTGTGTGTGTGCACGCACTCTTGTTGTGCACATCTTTACACCTCAATGATTCCTCTTTTCAGTTTTTTTTTTCCCTATCAGAACAGTTGAGCCACACACACACAACATTCACATACTGTTCTTGTTTGCATTTAGCACAGACTGAATCCTTTTTTCTCTCCATTATTCAGACAAAAACGGGGAAAAACTACTGATCTCCCGTCTTCTTGCCCGCTCGGAACACGTTCCCCGCTCCCGGACTGCACAGTCAGATCTCTTTTTTTAATCCCCGTCAGTAATGTGCAGGGACAGGTAGCATCTTGAATCATGTTGTTTCTGTTGTTCCCATCAGGGAGGAGGAGGAGGAGGGATTGGGAGGATCAGGTGATAGAAACATTTTGTGTGTATAAAAACATGCTTCAGTGTCCATTATGTTAGCTAATCTTGTTGAAGTGTAGATGAGTTAGTGGTGGGTGGCGTGGAGTAAAGAAAGCTCATTTTCAGAAAAATACACGTTGTACCATTGTTCCTGTTTAAGATTACTGTATGTTTTTTATGATCTTTAGAGCTGCAACGATTACTCGAGTAACTCGGGTAATTCGATTACAAAAAAATGATCGAGGCAAAATCTCTGCCTCGAGTCTTCGGTTAATTCCTATCACCCGCGTTATGTGGCCTGCTTAGCTCAGGGATCATTTTTCCACACAGACTGTTATTGCGGACACACACCGCTACATTCAGAATTGAGTTAGCGCGATGGCGGAGAAAAACGTAAGTGTAAAAGTCAGAGAATGTTCCAAAGTTTGGGATCATTTCACACCTAAAAAAGAGGATAACAAAGTGCAACTTGTCTACTGCAAAGCAGAACTGGCGTACCACAACAGCACTTCAACAATGATTCAATATCTGAACCGAAAGCATCCAGTTGTTAACACCAACTCACACAAGCTAACGTAAACATTGATAGCTAATTTAATGTAGCCTTCCATCGCTAATTAGAGCATATGGGATTTGTGGAGGCTGTAGCCCGGTACAACTGGATATCATGTTAAGATGTGGAAACTAAGAATAAAAAAATATACGATAGCTGCAGCCCTAATAATCTTTGCTCATTCATTACATCTCGCATCTTTACTGAGATTGCTACCGGCAGAAGAAGCATCGAAAAATAAAGCATTTGGAAATAATAAAGCAGGGCCGTAGCCATCATCAGTGGAGCCAAATCCTAACCCTCAAAAAATCCTAGCACTGGGAGTGAAACATTGTAACACTTTCTTTCCCTTCATGTCTGATGGTTTTTCCCCTTCATGCGACGCGGCTCTTCTCCAGAACGAAGCCGCAGGAAAATCAATCACGCGGGGATCAGAACAAAAGAAAAACGTTTCTGCGAATGTGGCCCCGAGAGTCGTCGTCAGCGCAATCGACACATCTGCAAGAAATCAAATACAATGAAATGGAGGGATGTTGGTGTAAATCCCACAAATGAGTGCAGTGGAGGAGAACAACAACAGCGTTTGGATTCAATGTTTCCTCTCGCTTATCGCCTCAAATGTGTGATGATTGTTGTTTGCTATAAGCCGACGAGCCGGGGCACCGCAACAGACCGAAAACAATGATGCAGATTTGGCTTTGCAGGTTCCGACTGAAGACTTTTGAATGTTTTCAAAGCGACGTACTCCCACCTTACCATTACCGCAGCTGAGGTACTGATCAGAAAACACGGAGACACAGCTTGCCAATTTGTTTCAGTCCATTTTCACGCTCGTTTAGCTGCACATGAGGCTGAGACCTTGTGCATCAGTGAGCCTGGGATGGGGGCGCTGGGAGGTTGGACGGACCCACTGTGCTTGTTCTCTAACACTGCCAGACAAGTTCTTGAAATAGATTAACTCTCAGTTATGAGACATTTCCAATGACGGTCTGGATCATTTTCTGGGAAGCAAGTGTTAGACTGAGGAGTCTTCACAGTCCTGCGAATGATTTTTCATAGTCTCTGGACAATGACTTCATGCCGAGTTCATAATAAGGAGCTGAACAGCCTGCTGATGCCACGTGAGGTTGGTTGTGGTTTTTTTGGAGTTATGCTGACGTTCCAAATTTTTGGATCTCAGTTTTTCAGCACATGGCCTCTTAAAAACACATTTATCAAAGCGTATTCTCATTTGATGATCACAAACAAGGACCGACTGGTTTATTTAAACCTTTATTCCATGGTTCAGCAGACTGATGAATATTGTCAGCTGACTTGAGAAACAACCGTGGCCGTCGTGCTTGTTCAGCACTCAGTTCTCATGATTAGTTTTGGACATGCACAAATATGATTACAATAGTCTGTGTACTTTTCAGGCAAAATGTGACAGTGACTCGGCATCCTTTTGTGCATCAGTAGCCACATTAGCAATGATAAATCACTTAGAATTTCAAAATAAAGCTTTTAGGTGGTGATCGCAATCTAGTTATGTTAAGGCACCAAAACTCTGTTAGGTTTAGGAAAAGATTGTGGTTTCGGTCCCAGTAAATACATCAAACTACTCTAGAGCTCGTGTTTTACTTGATTAAATGTACTTGGGTACATTCACAAGTTTGCTAAGGAGAAAGCCAGCATGTTCGAGTCTTCAGGGACATTTCAAGGCATTTTTTTTTGTTTGTGTGTTTGCCAAAAACAGGTATTTTAGCTTCAGCACAGTTTTTTTGGGTGCTGTCTAAACCTAAACATAGCATGAGCACAGCTTTATGACCAGAGAGAAAGAGAAAGTTCAACCTAAACATATGTAGAGAAACCTTACATTTGAACTAATCTGTGGTTTTGTTGAAATGTGTCCAGCAAACATTTATTCTGGCAATTGGGTCAGTTCAAGACATAAATAAAAACAGAATGCGAAAATGTGCAAATCCCAAAGTACTCAATTGAAAAGTACTGAAGTATGAAGACAATATATTTAATGTTTCACCACATAAACTTCATTGATTGAAGCTCATTCCGAATTGGATGCCAGCGACAGGTTTCAACATACTACATAGGGCAGCTGTGGCTCAATGGGTCAAGCAGATCGGAAGGTCACCAGTTCGAATCCTGGCCCCCCCATATGCATGTCGAAGTGTCCTTGAGCAAGATACTGAACCCCAAATTGCTCCTGATGAGCAGTTGGCGCCTTGCATGGCAGCCTCCATCATCAGTGTATGAATGTGTATGTGAACGGGTGAATGTGGCATGTATTGTACAGCGCTTTGAGCTGTTGTTAGGCTGGAAAAGCGCTATAAAAATGCAAACCATTTACTGCAATGGGGGCAACAAAAGACTCAAACGCTCATAAAACATATGCTCTTGAACGCTCCACAGGTAAACAGGTCTAATTGATAACAGGTGATAGCGCCTTGATTGCTTATGAAAGGGGGCATTCTCAAAAGCCTCATTTGTCCGATCTAAGGATGAGTCCAGGTTCACCACTTAGTGAAACACACTGGATAAAGGACACTGGGTTGGGAACATTTTGTAAAACCGAATGTTTGCAATCACCCCGCATCAAAATATTGCCTGGGAAGCGTGCCAGCGGCCTCTCAGACTGAATGAAAACACCAATTTAACTAACAAATATGCAAATGGAACCCCAAAGCTTTTACAACAGGTGATTGTAGTGACAGCTTCTGTGAGTCATCCTCCTTGCAGAGTGCCTGAACACAAAAAACCCAGAGGACGGAGCTTGTATCAGGCTGGGTTGCTTCACATCACATACACAGTAAAAAAAAACACACATGAAAGCTACGCCGTAACCAGCATACTGAGCTGCTGACGTCCATCCTGCTCTCCAGCTCACACACAGGGACACGTGCCTGGCGCACACCAAGACATCCAGTTGGAGATACACTTAGACACACACACTCATCCGTCGTGCATACACACACTCGCGCAGACAATCGCCGACACACATTAGCAATTGTGAAAATGCAGCAGCTTGATGAGATTCGTGAATTTGTTGCAGTGCAGTTAATGATTTAGAAAACTTTAGAAATTAGCAATCCAGAGATAAAGCGTATCGTATCGTATCGAGCGATCACACCCAGCCACCGCGCAATCATCATTTTGGATTTAACGTTAAAATGTTTCGTCACGCACGAGACATGTGGCTGCTGCTTAATATGCGCAGCCACCATTTCTTCTTTCACAGGGAGTCAAAAGCAGGGTGAGTGGTTTCAGAAGAATCTGCGGTGACAGTACGTGTCTTGCGAGTGTAAGAAGCAGGAGTGTGCAAGAAGAGGACCAACAGCGGACGTGCTGGGGCTGAAAATCAATGCATTCATATTTTCTGGATTTTTTTTTTTTTTTTTTTTTGTTTTTTTACACAGGCACATGTTTCAGGGAGGTCGCCTCTGTGGATTTGTCTGTAAGTTAGCAGGATATCCTACGTAAGACAACAGGCAAAGGTGCAAGAGAAATAAAGGTTGTGTGTGTAACTTATTTGAAAGCTGGCTCTGTTGTCTTGTTTCATCTTTCTTCATCTTTTTCTTCTTTAATGGCAAACATGGGAAAAACAGCTTTCAGGTGCACCTCTGGCCCTCATGGGGTTGGAGGGCGAGTCACAGCGGTTACACTCGCGCCCACCGATGTGTGCTTTCACCGTAGTGTCAGTCAGTGTCCCACTGATGTCCGTACAGTGGCGTTTTTTGGGGCAAATGCTACTGTTACCCCTAGTGATCTGAATTTGCGTTAGGTTAATATAGCGTGGCAATAAATTGCTTTATTGTGGCGTTCCTGGCAGAGTTAAAATAACATAAGCAGGTAAACCGGAGACCACGTGGCAGAACTACTTGTGTCTTGTCGGGACCTGGAGGTGTGCACATGTAGCAAGCGACAGAAGCCCGCTGGCCCTTTGTCACTCTCTCAAACCCAGTCCTGCCATATGGCCACTGAGAGAACCACCAGCTCAGATTTTGATCTCAGTAAACCCCCTGCTCAGTGGCATCGGTGTTGCTTTGTGAAGTGCGTTTTCCTGTTGCCGTGTATTCTCTGACTGAACACCGCCGGCGCGGGAAAAAAAACGAGCGAGGCCGAAGAAACGGGGAGGGTTTCACTCAGCCTTCTGAAGACACAAAATACTTCTTCCAGTGCCAAAGAGGTCGATAAGTGGCAATTATTTTCTCTCAGGGTTGACGACTTCTGTCCTTTTCTGAGCAGCCGAGACGTTAACTTTATTTGTACATCTATTATTTCACACAAGGATCACGTTTAAGTGTTATTAAAGCACTTGAAGAAGTCTCTGTGATTATGTAATGTAAAATGACTCACCAGATGCAGACTGGGACGTAACCTGCAATCAACTCCCCCCCCCACCGCCCGCTTCTCCATATGGAACAGCAACACCACTTAGCTTTCAACCCACACACTTTAATGTTACAATTAGCCTCTCGCTGTCTCGATCTTTCAACTTGGGTAACGTAAAATCACCTGATCATATTCCATGATTATCAAAATAGGCAAACTCCTGTGTTGTTGTTTTTTTTTACTTTACAGTATCAAGAAACTAAAACTCAGCTGGAATGAAATATACATGAGGTGGTGTTGCTCTTCAGCACTTCTTGTGGCTGAAATGAATACTACAAAAACAAGCACTTGCCCTATTGGCTATTTTCTTCATCACCTGTTTAATGGATGAAACATGTTTAAAAAAAATAGTGAAAGACTATAAAACCTTTAGTTCATAAACCACAAACAAAGGAGCAAAGAGGCGCCGAAAAAACAATCTAGAGGCTTCTGTAGTTGTTATTTTTCAGAGATCTACCACAGTGAATATCTCAAATTGCGGTTCTATGATTCAAAGACATAGCCAAAGTGCCCTCTGTACGACTATCACCTCTGACTTGTGGGGTTTTCCCATAAATAATTGATTTCAACAACCACTCTGAAAGACTGGAGAAGGAGAAGTTTGTCCTCTTCCCCTATTTTAATCTGCACTTTCAGGTGACTCTAACACCAGGGGCACTTTCTCCCTACATCGGCTCATTATCTAACCACCTCTGACAGACTGTGATCCCTCTCAGGGATGGCTAATTAGACACATCGCTGGGAGGAGACTACGTGGACCTGCAGAGATCTAGTAACCCGGCCTGCTGTCATGGAGCAAATCACTTCAGTCACACTTGTTCCTGCGACTACACCTCTTCTCATTAAATAACTGTGAAGCTATTTATACGGCAGCATCACATGAAGCGAGCGGTCCGGACTTAAATCACTGCAGGTGGAGGTTGGGGGTACGCCCACTGAAACTGAACATGTGCTCTGTTTAAATGTATTGAGATGTCACTTTTAGCTTGACGATGGTCTTTGCTTTTGAAATCGTTTTGAAAAATGTTCAGATTTCAAGAGTTTTAACCTTTTGAAGCACACGTGGTCACCAAGCGGGCACGTGGGAGCAGGGTTTACGTTGGTACGAGTAAAAAAAAAACTCTACCGGTCAGTTTTGGTGTTGAACCTGCAACATTCTGGTGCAAAGTCTATTACTTATGTACAACGTTTTCCGTCTAGGTTCTATTGGTTTATAGTGAGATTTTCTTTTGGTTGCTACGGCAGTGCAGCCGCCAGTGGAACTGAAATACTCCTCTAATTGCATGTCAGACACTATAACTGTGGCAGGAAGTTGTCATTTTCCGAAGTGTCTGTCTCTAAGTAATCAACTCTTCAATCACCTGTCAAAAGTGGGCTGCTGTGAGAGAGCAATGTTACAGATCTGGGAACTTTACCATCCGTGATGTAAGAGTTTCTGACAGGTCTGACTCATCGGTTCGAGAGCAGGAACTAAAGATGCACAATTAAAGTAAAGCAGCGGCTGGGGAGTGCCGAGGAGCCGTCGATGATGTTGATTACAACACCTCCAGTTGCAATTAGCGCCTACATAGCTGTTAATAATATATTTAGAGATAGTTTGAAGGCAATTCACCTGGAAGGAGTCATAGTGACGCCCTGCATAAATCAGCAAACCCCACTCTGTTGCATGTGGAACCTACGCCCAAATCAGGGTTTTCTTTAAAATTGAAAACATTTAGTAGCTTGCAGAAACGTAAAATATCATTTATTTCTGAAAGGTGTTTCTGAATTTCCAATATTCTCACTCCTCGTAGCCCCTCTCCTGGTCTTTGTTTTGCTCCTGAGGGAGGCGTGTGGCTCTTTAGCTGCTAATTGCTCCATTACGTCCTCGCACTGTCTGCAATTTGCTGAGCAGGTCAGGTACTGTGTAGTGTAGAGTGGGTTTTTTTCAGCAACGCGGCAGGAATCCAAAACAATGAGCTGAAAGACGCTAAACCGAAACAAAAGATGGTCTGCTTTGTTGAATGGCCCCTTTGTGTTTTCTGTGATACAACCTCATTGTCCTGTAGAAAATTGTCAACGAGTGTCAACACACTCCTGACCGTGTTGTTGAATTAAAATTAATAAACGACATTACAGACGTGCTGAGCCTTTTTATCGGATTGCATTCTTTTCCGCAGCCACTTGTATTTGCAAAACCAATTTAAAAGGCCGGCACGAGTGGCTCCCTTTGTGACGGCTTGTCGGAACCTCCGATGGCAGAGTGCTCAGTTACCCACAAAGCCGCGGTTCAATTAAACGCAGGCACGTGAGTCTGCTGATCCCAGTGACATACTAATGCAAAACGAAACTCGAAGACCAGTCTCCGCCGGAGTCGCGCTCTGTACTGTACAAGCGAAAGAACACTTTCCCGCGTGCACGTGCGTACACAAAACGACCGCAGAGGGGCTTGACACAGACAAACGCAAGCGAAAAAGTAGGTGGATCCAGGTGGGTCAAGTCACTAGCTCAGGCAGTCACTAAACAACAGGTACAAGCCGTGTCACATGAGGAAGCGGAGAGGGTACACGTGCAGAGTTGGTGGTCATACGACATGTGTGTACATTGAGTATTATATTTAAAGGTGTGTGTATAACTCTGTTCCACTCATATCATCTGATTGTGTGTGTGTGTGTGTGTGTGTGTGTGTGTGTGTGTGTGTGTGTGTCCCTGCCATCATCACCTGTAAGTCCAGTGTGCAGTAGCTTTAGGTGGTAGCAGTGTATTAGATTACACACAGTCAATAAAGTCAATGAGACAAACCAATGCTGCCGTACGAAACTCATTAAAATAACATATTGTATCACACAATGAGTGAACGCGTCTCTTAATGGAAAGCTTCAGACCGAGACCCGCTGATCAATGAAACGTGGCAAAAAAAATAAAGCCGCAGCCCCGACAGCTCACAAAAAGCCTCCTCGGCGTCACCGAACTGACAAGCAGTCCGGAGAAAAAGAGATCAATGATGAGGTGGGAGCAAATCATGAAAGTCCTAATCAGACTCTCACGTGCGGGGAAGGTGTTAAAACATGTGCATACCACTTTAACGGCATCACGTGCCGAACAGAGAACACTGAGGCCGGAGGAGGTTCCAGATAAAGGATCCTACACACCCACCCCCCCCAAAAAACATCTAAAATACAAGATAAAAAAACTGAAAATGAGGGAAAAGTCATAAATGCTATTGTGAGACTATCCGTTCATGCAGCAAGATAAATTTACTTGACAAGTCAAATTGAATTCACTTGGTTCTTTCTGGAAATAAACAGGCAAAGATTTGAAGTAAGTGGACCATGGTTCCTAGATCAACTTACTTGAGTTTAGACTTGCAGTAATCAGTAAAAGACTCAACATTTGCAAATCATTTTGCATGTCTTTTTTTTTTTGCATTCTGTTTGCACACTGAAATCACTGCTTTTGCATTTTGCGACAAACCGCAGTCAGTGTGTGCTGCACCAAGTTACTGATGTTTGCTTTAAGTTTGAAAATTGGCTTAATTTCCCCTTTATTGATTTACCTGTTGCATTACAATCAAGATAAGTCCCTAGTTGTCTAAGCTGAAGCCTCCTTCAACACACTGACATGGAGAGTTTTTCATAATGAGACGATAA
>CAEMYA010000126.1:467166-481609 GCA_903131615.1 Diplodus sargus
TCATGAAAGTCCTAATCAGACTCTCACGTGCGGGGAAGGTGTTAAAACATGTGCATACCACTTTAACGGCATCACGTGCCGAACAGAGAACACTGAGGCCGGAGGAGGTTCCAGATAAAGGATCCTACACACCCACCCCCCCAAAAAAACATCAAAAATACAAGATAAAAAAACTGAAAATGAGGATAAAGTCATTAATGCTATTGTGAGACTATCCGTTCATGCAGCAAGATAAATTTACTTGACAAGTCAAATTGAATTCACTTGGTTCTTTCTGGAAATAAACAGGCAAAGATTTGAAATAAGTGGACCATGGTTCCTAGATCAACTTACTTGAGTTTAGACTTGCTACTTGCAGTGCAGTGCAGTAATTGGTAAAAGACTCAACATTTGCAAATCATCAGTCAGTGTGTGCTGCATCAAGTTACTGATGTTTGCTTTAAGTTTGAAAATTGGCTTAATTTCTCTTTTATTGATTTACCTGTTGCATTACAATCTAGATAAGTCCCTTATTGTCTAAGCTGAAGCCTCCTTCAACACACTGATATGGAGAGTTTTTCATAATGAGACGATAATATGTCCTTGAGGAAAATCTATCTTCTAAACATACATCTTTAGAGGGGATGGATTGCCGATCTGGAGTTATTTGTACTTATCTCATGTCGAACCAATGAACCTTTATCTTTACAGGCTGTTTACATATATATCGTTCATTGCCAACTCACCCAGAATAGAGAACCTTTCCCACTTCATGTAGTGAGTCTTATTACAAAGACCTATCCGTCACGACAAAGCAAAATCATATAGCTCCATTCCAAATACCTTTGCAGATATGATTCATGGTGACCAAACGCTTATTTTATTTTATTTTACACTAAATTGGCTTTTCTTGAACATCCAAAACCCATAAGGATAACATGCAACATCTATTCAAATTCAAATAAATAGTTGCTTGATATTAATCAATATTTCAATTATCAATATCAATATTTCATCATTTAATTTCACGCTTATCATGAGCATCACAATAGTGGATACCGGACTATCAGAGGAAACTATTCAACTGCACGTTTATCGTTGTTTCATTTCTTGTCACACAAACAAGTAATGTGTGCTGTTTAGAACGAACAACACAATAAGAAATGTAGTTTATGATGGTTTGTGAAATGTGCTTTGACAGTGTGTTTATGTAATCGTGGAGGACGATGCACTGCAAAGGTAGTACCACGTCAAAGGCATCCATACGGTACGTCCATTTTGTGCTTTCCGTGCCCAGAAGGACTCAAAGAAGCGGGTGAATAACGGATGTGATGACCTCCTTTTGGTGTTTGTTTGTGAGCTTTCCCTCCTGTGCCAGTTCTCTTACATAAGTTTCTTTCGCAACGACTGTTTTTTAATTACAGAGAAATAAATTAAACCATTTGGAAAGTAGCAGTTACCGTTCCAGTTGAATCCAGCCGAGCAGTTGCAAACTTGATCACTTGGAGGCTACAGTTGAACTTTATTCTCTGTGTAGTGTTCACAGGTGGATCCCTGACTGGCCTGAGACATAAAGCCACATTGTTTGCCCTCCCCTCCATTACGCACTTGAAGCCATTAGCATTTCTTTTCCTGCCTCAGAGACACACACTGCTGCCCCCTCCTCTGGCACTTGTTTGTGCCTGGCAGAGCTCGCTAATTCAAAACACCTCGTATTGTGGTCGTTTCTGCCGAGGCATTAATAGGAAATGAATTTCTCCTTAGCACAGTAAAATTGCAACTTTCCCCTTCTCCCGAGAGCTCTGCACTCTGTGCACTCTGTAACGCAACTGTCGGCTGTGCCCCGTTTGTTATGTCAGACTAATATGCTGGTCCCCATTAGCCTCGGAATAAAAAGACGAGAGACAGGATGACATTTTACGACAAAAGAAAACATCCCGACAGACATCCCTCGTTACTTCATTTTATACGTTATTAAAAATATCATTGCACTCAACAGTGCTGCACCGAACGCCATTAGACGAGCTTTATGGCAAAAATACATGTTCGTCTTTAAAAGCACCTGGATGATACAGTCTCACTCTGGTTGCGTTTGCGGTCGCTCATTCTCTCCACGCTTTTGGATTACTGCTGCAGGCACTGGGTCACGGCTAATGCTATAAGCTATTTCGTAGGAGTGTAATTTCATTGGAGAAAAAAAACAAACAACTCCACAGACAAAGAGAGAGAAAATAGACCGCTGGAGATGTGGCTGGTGACAAAACAAAAGGAGCACATATACAAACCCTCAGTCGATTGTCCGTCCACGTGTGACCTACATGTGTAAATGAAATTAAAAACCTCACCAGATTTTGTCGTGATTTCAGAATGTTTTTCTGCCGTTGCCACAGCAACCCACCTACTCAAATTAGCACAGATTGACAAAACAATAAAGGAACTTGCGTCTGAGGGAAGCTAAAAATAAGAACAACCTTTTAAAGTACTCCTATAGGTAAATGTCAGAATTAGACGACAAAGCGCTTCATGATATTCAAAGAGTTGTAAAGTGTTGATCTCATAACTTTCACAATATATCGCTGATCTGACCTTAGTTCATCTGTTGGCAGATTTTCTTATTCAAGATCCACCACTTAGAATTCTTAATAGTAATAGTCTTTTTAGGACATGAAATTGAATAAAATCAGAGAAGTCGGTGAGGCAAAATGAAACAAAGTAGATTTCACAATAAGAAAATAAGAGAATTAAAAACTCAAATTAAAGCAAAAGTTTTTAAAAAGCTTTTAAAAATAATGCTAGGTTAACAACAAGAGACGGGCAACTGAGCAATACCTGTTGTGCTTTTTCCTCTTTTCCTTTCCTTCAGTGTGTTATATATTAGTTTTTGTGCGCATGTGAACAATCTTGAAAGTTTAAAAAAGTCAAAGTCCGACACAACAGGAGCTCCTCTCGCCCAATGAAACGCCTCGTCAGTTGTCCCGCCTTTAATTCTGTGACTTTGTGACATCGCACTATGTCACAGAGTCACACATTTGCATACTGAATGCCTAACGGTTAGTTTGGTATGGAACCATTTTCGTACAGTTGCTCTATTGTTGTTAGTGGTGCTGACTCAGGTGTGTGTGAACTGACCAATAACAGCTTACTGAGCAGGGCTCTTAAAGAGACAGGAGCTTAAATAGAGTGAGGAGGACAGAGGGGGGGATACACTGCTGCTACACTGGACAGTATGAGAAAACTGAAGTGTTTTTTGAGCATTGAAACATGTAAGTCTGAAAGTAGCAGAAAATAAAATTATGAAAAGTCCAGCGTGTTATTAATTGAGACTTTCTCACACCTCACACCTCAAATGCCCATTCAGAATACCTCATTTATTCAGAAAATAAAGCAGCAGTGACATCAGCCGCCTCCTGTTTTACTCGTTTGTCCGGTCCGTGCGTGTCCGTCAATCATGATGACTCACTCCGCTCCAGGCTCAACCCAGGCAGATAAAAGCAGCGGAACTCCTAATGTTTTCCTGTTACTTGGAAAAGAAGAAGAAGAAAAAGAAATACATAAAGACTGACTCATTTCTGTGTAATATGTGCGCTCCGTCTGCGGAAATTAGACAGTAAAGGGCAAGGACGCATGAGAGATTTTAGCTGAGTTGTATAAACGTCACAACGTTATATTAGGGACAAAATCTAACGCTCACCTAGTGCTCTCTCTCTCTTTTCTCCTTTTGTTTTTCCAACGTAGTGCGTAAGGGACAACGTCTGTCCACCTTCACAAACACTTTTCTTCCACCACAGGTGAATCACATTTAATGTTGACCGCTTTTACATCAAGCATAATGTTGTGTGCAAAGTCCCTCTCTTGATTGAAAGATCCATATCATGGTGACACTTTCTTTTAGAATTCACGAAAAAGGCAAGCCAAACTTTGCATCAAATTAGACAGAAACTTGATGTATAAATCCGTAACTGTATGTCCTGCATCCAGAAATGATAGTTTCCTTTGTCTTTTTTCCGACCATCTAGTTTCTTCTATGTGTTGAACTTGCATAAGTCTGGAGGATAATAGTTAAATTGAAAAAAAAAAAAACCTTGTCAAACATTTTGTTTTCCCAACAGGATTCGCGATTTGTGGCATTCAGCTGTCTTCTGATGCTCCTTCCTCAGATGAGACCAAAAAAAAAAAAAACTAACAAAATAATTGCTCAGCAGCATTGTATTTATACACCATCTAGTGGCCCCTTGAGCGCCGGCTGCAGGGTTAAAAGAAAACATTAGCTGATGCACGGTGATTGGAATTAACTCAGAGAAAACAAAACAAAATAAAATAAAAATACACTCAAATGAATCAGATACAATAGATTGAAATACTATATAGTCTAGATGGATCTGTGTGCTTATATCTGCAGAACCTTCATGTTAATGTGCGAACAGTTTCATACAGTGTATATACACTCATACAGACGTGTGCAATTATCCGTGGTGTCTCACTGGAGAAGAAGATGCTGTGTGCTGAAGTGCAGTCAGGTGACCGACGGTGTGAAGGGGCCCCCCCCCCAAGGGCTTCGAAGCACGTGGCTGGAGGAGTGTTCCTCTGAATGAGCACCTGAGTTCAGATCTGCATCTTCCATCCCCAGAGACATCTTCTTCACTCTCTTGTGATGTGTGTTTGTAGTAGCTGCCTTTTTTTATTTATCAATTTAAGTGTATGAAAAGTGTAAAAACAAGAAAAAAGTGCAATGGACTCATAAGTAAATAACTCTACAAAGGATAATGGTGAAATACTGCAACAAAGTATTACATGAAGACATTAAAGGAACGGGAATTTGCTTTATCTGGCACCTTTACATTCATGAAGGTGGGGGACACGACACGTACACATCTGGAAGTTGTGCGTCATAAACATCTGGAAATAAAAAAAAATAAAAAAACACAATATAAATCACAACGACATCAAAATCCTGGTTCCCAACCGCTAAAAATGATCACATTAAAAATAAGCAACCAAACAACAAATACAAGGTGTTTCTTGCTCGTAATACAGGTCCAAACATCTCAGTAAGAAGTCGCTTTTGAGGTGATGGTGTCTTATATTGAGCGTAAGGTGATATTTCTGATGAGAAATTACACAAATACACTCTTTAAGGTTCAAATTTGGCGAGAGCTTTGTTGCTGCGTCCGCGTTCAGATGATATAACCCTTTTATATTCGTATCTCTCGGATACACTGGAACAGCTTATATTGTCCCCTACCTATAAGAGGAGCTGGGGGACATCTTTGATCCTCTGTGGCACATGCGTCCACATGCGACCTCGGCACCTCCACTATCTCGGAGCTTACGACGGCAGGGACGCTCAGCCTCGAGTGCCTTCGCGTGTGCATGTTCCCACGCCACAGGAGGTGGCGCTCACATGCTGATTAGCAGTTTTTGAGCATCTGGGATTCTCTTGACATGGAGGTAAAGGTTACTCTTGTTCAGCTTTACTCAAGATCTCTGTGACTGAAAAGCAGAGAAAGGCAAATTGGACATCTTCAGTGTCCCAGAATGAGGACTGACTCACAACAGGGCGGACACACAGAGGAGTGTTTTTTTTTACGTAACACAAGTTTGATTATCCAAAAGTGTCAGAAACCAGAAAATCCCAATAAACAGTACTTACATCTCATCATTAAGTCCACTTCTAAAACAATATTTAGCGCAGTGGTGTTCTTCACCTCTCACTTTTCCTTCACTCGTTTCTCATTAAAAAAAATGCAGGTGAAAACTTTTTTTTAATGTACATTGGAAAGACCAACATATAAAACAATAGTTTTACAAGACATTGCTTTTTTAAACATTTGTTACATTTTGAAAATATTGCCTAAAACGGGCAGCGACCTCTGAATGGCACCAGCCCGACATCCACCATGACATTAGCCGTACCTTCTGCTCTACGCACTTGTCCGCACTTGTCCCGCGCTGTCCTAATAGCTGCCAGCTCATCTCGCCCGCAGACACTTTTGCCTTACGTACGTTTGGGGATGAGGTATTTTTTGGACGGGTCAGAATCAGAATCATCAGACTGAGAAAACACCTCAAGACAGTCTTCAGCTTCAGAAACACCCTCGTCTATTTCACTGACATGACCAAAGATGAATTCCAGAGCCTCCAGGGCTGTCGTCTGTATACTTATGCTGCTCATTTTGTAAAGCGGTATATGTGTGTTTTGTGTGGTTTTTTTACTTTAAATTGGAACAATTTGACCCACAACAGAACAGAACGGTTAAAAAAAAGCCAGCCGACGTTGTCAAACAAGATCTTCGTTTCTTAAATATACATGATGAACATTTAACGTTAAGTTCTTTGCAGCATTATTGCCCACAATCGCACGTAAAAGTGAGAAGAAGTGCACGTGCAGAAGCTGCTCAGCCGTCACAGAAAGCCACTGCAGTGGACTTCACCTGGAGTAGCAGCACGGTGAACTCTGTTACGTAAGTCGTGTGGCCTGTGAGTCACCCGCTGCAACAACATTGAACAACAGCATAACAACATTATTTCTTTATGGATTGGACCATCCTGCCAAGATCTAGAAAAATTCCTTTCATTTTCCGCACGTGTCCACTTCTGGGTAATTATGCGCGCCTCGCCACATCACACTAATTACAGCCGAGGCTGCGGCCTTGAACACAGCTCCCACAGACTCGCCCTCAGAGGGTGACAGTGACGCTGTTTCATTAGCATGAAGGTCGCGAGCTTTTACAGCCGCATTTACTGATCTCTTGTCCACAACTAAAAAAAACAACCAAATTAAGGTATCTCTTTTACATTTCTTTATTTATCGCGACTTTTTGTTTGTTTAGGTTAAATTTTATGTTTTGTAGAAATGTCTATATGGAACGTAGGCCTGTGACACATACGACTGTGAGCAAATCAGCGGTTTGCAGCGCTAACATCCCACATTTTATCGCGACGTCTGAAATGCTGAAACACACTGCTGCGTCCTAAATCCTGCCAAAAACTCATTTATCCTCTTCGTCCTCAGTCATCCTCGCAGGCTCTTGTCCCAACATGAGTCCGAAATATTGTGTTCTTTGCGCTCCGGAAGGTGCCGTGCACCAACTGAGCTCTCAGCTTAATCTTTGTGTAGGAACAGGTACAAAATGTCCAAAACCTGACAGGTTGCGTCTTCTTTTCTCCCTTTTCACAAAGACATTTCCTCCAGCTGCTCCTGCATCAGCAGTGGCCCACGCTTGACATTGTTGTGACTCTTACCCTGTGCATAAACACACGTGGGATCTGCCACTCAGCGTGGAGGCTGCTGCTGTTAGAGCCTTTTCAAGGTTATACACTCACGGATATACTGTATATACGTGTAGCTGAGCGCTAAACAACACTGGCAACTTGTTCCTCTTTGCAAATGTTGACTTTGGATCCAGATTGCTGGCAAGACGCTCACATTTGTTGCATGGTGTGCTCGTCTCCATGACAACAGGGACTCAGATGGAAGCTGTTTGAGCTTATAAAGGCCTAAGTGCCGAATGAAACCTGCTCTGCTCCCTGTGGTTTTTTCTCTCTCTCCTCTTCGCCCTTCTGCCTCTCCTTCGCCGCTGAGCTCTTCCCCTCTCTCTGACACTGAAACCGAGAAAACACCGCGCACATGCTGCTATTCACAATACCTGCTTCATGTTTGCATTTGTGGCCAGTGGAGTCCACGTTAGATGAATTTTATTCCACTAACTTGTGTTTATATTTTACTTTCTTGTGCTTATTGGCTGCATCATTCTGCACACTGGTTATCGTCTTGTCCGTCCCCCATAATGAGAATTATCGACTGAATGTTTCACGACCTGGTTTGATGTGGAATAGAAAATCAAATAATCATGAATGATACGTGAACTTTCATTCTCAATCCCTCTCCTGTTGCGGTTCACTCCTTGCGATGCTCCACAAACGTCCTCTCCCGGCCTCCTAATAACAACCATCTGCTCCGCATCGCCGGCCCGTTACTGTGGAGCAGCAGCATTAACGAGCCGCACTCGTGACTCAGCACACGAGCCGCTCTCTGTGGCGAACTGATCGGGGCTCCATTCATTTATTTCCTCGTCTGAAATGGCATTAATAAAACATGCCCTTGAAATCGGAAATGAAATTTCTGTTTGCTGTACTGGGGTAATGGACGTGCCTAATTGTTTTATTTGGATTCGTATCTATATTTAGCACGCATCAATTTTTAAGCATGCTTCAGGGCTTACTGCTGACTGCAGAGGTTGATATATCAGATGAAATGGTGATTACGTTGATGTATATGCATATTACAAAGCAAAACAGAGGTCGCTTTAATATGAATGGACAGTTCTGCCTTGGTTAAATATTCATCAACGCTATGGAGCAGTGGTGGACTTAGGATGTCTATTGAGGAGAGGGCACTTCACCACGTTTTTCCACTGGAAGGGCACCAAAGAAGGAACCAGTGGTCTGGAGCACATTTTTCTCATATGGTATCTGGTACATGGGTAGATTTTTGTGCTGATTTCAAGAGAATTATCCAATGTTGTAAAAGTAACAACGCCTAACTTATTTAAAACTCTATCTGCAACATTCCACACACTCACAATAGTCCTGCGATTCTATTATCGGAACTAAATGCCACATCGCCCTCTACGCAGTCCGTCTCGTATCAAATTAACCAACTTGTCCACATCCAGAGGCAGCGTACAGTCGTAGTGTCAGAGGAAGTGGGATGAATGAGCTACCAGCCAGCGGCATTGTGCGTTTATGAAGGTAGATTTCAACTCATAATCCTGCTTTACTCAGCGGGAACGGAGCCTTTTCTATGTGTCAACGCCGGCCTAACAGCCTAACGCCAGGGCTGAAAAAAAGGACTGTTGAATAGACACGAGAGCGGTTCATTCAGCTTGCCAATTTGCCATTTCCAATTGTCCTAATTTAGCCACAGTAGTGGGTGACGTGCGGGTGAAAAGGATTCTAGAAGTGATATGAAAACAGCAGGGTGATAAATATGCTCGAGCAGATTTTTATATGTTAGCTAGCTCGCTGCCAGATTTACAAAAAAAAGTACCTAGTTTGGCAAACTGTCAGCCAGGAGGTTTTTTTTGTTCTCGCCACAAATTGACTTGTTTTAATAGACTGTATTGAAGTTTAGGATAGGCATTATTAGATTTTTTGTCTATAGTCAACAAAGTTATGTCCTACGGCTTTACTGACACACATTTCCTTGCTCTCGATGTGAAAATGTCATTACGATGTCAAGGAAAGACGTGAAGGAGAAGTCCTCTCGTTTCTCATTGTGTACGCCCACGACTCATTTTCTTGCGTCGAACATGAGATTCAAGAGAAAGAGGGGAGGAGGAGACTAGAGGAAAGAAGAGTGGAGGCAACAAGCCTGTCAGGAAATGAGACTCATGTGCTTCAGAGCATCTTTTTAAAGCTATCTCAATTAAATTTGACATGTGGCACAACTGCAATCTTCTGTCCATGGTTTTGTTATAGTCCTTAGCTGTATTTCATGATCTCTGTCTGCCGAGTATAATGGCGTTCATGACAATATTTGTAATGACTTGTTGGAGCAACATTAGCATTTATTTGGAGTTGTGTTTCTGGCCATGTGACCAATGTAAGTCCAACATTCGCTCTTTTTCAGCTCTGTTTTTGGTCTCCACCACCGCCTGCTGCTGCGAGTTGCTAACTGTGTCTGCCAGCCATTCGTCACCTTTCACGTTGAAGCTGGAACGTGCTCTCTAAGGCTTTGGGACCTGGCTAAGTACTTCAAAACACAACATTCATATCATATTGAGTGCCATTCCAATAAAAAATATTCAACTCTGTTGAAAGCCAATGTCCCTTTAACTAGAAAACAATTTTAGACGCGCAAATAATTCATAATCATTTCGCTCGCATCAGCCGAACCACTTAATTTTTTTTTTTGCGATGCGTTCCATGTATTGCAAAGGTAAATAGCACCGCGCAAACAAGACAGGCGCTTTAAAACTCATTTATGTTAACAGATACCACTTCTGTTTGGGCGACTGGATAATGAAAGAGCTACATTCAAAACAAATCACTTACTCTGTAATGCATTTGCTCTCAAGAAGATACAGAATGCAGGAATTTGCATAACGTGTGTGTTTATAGACATGGTGTTGCTGCCACTCTGTCGCGGCCCCGACATTTCAGTGTTTTCGTGGTTTTTATGGAGTCTTTTACTTTGTGTCCCTCCTGTTTTCTTGTTCGCCTGACCAGCCTGGTTATCCCTCCACACACCTGTCTTGCATCTGTCTAATGAGCCCAGCCCTGTTCCTAGTGTCTGTCCACTCACCTGTGTTTCTGTCTCACTCCACCAGCACCCATCCGCTTGTAAGTTGAGTTTGTATTTAAGTCCAATCTTTAGCTAGTTGTGTTTCCCCCAATTTTCCTTTGTGTGCCGGCTGCGTTTAGGTTCACTACTGGAGGTGATTACAACACTCACCACTGTATTTCACATAATGTCAGTTAGTCTTGACCCGACTGAATCGATGTCGAACCGCCACCAAAAATCCCCACCCAAAATTACAAATGATAACTTAAAGTTACTCGGTCTCAGTAGTAGTTGGTTGCCTCTAAAATGTGTTAAATCATTTCTTTTTGTCAAATGAATAGCAGTATGTTTTTGACAGCTGGGTGCGCAGAAATAGTGAGGTGGGTGTATGGAAGGAAATAAAGAGCAGTTGTATGTCATGTGTTCTTCTGGACACTGGATGGAGCAACAGATCCCAAAATGAATTGATCTGAAGAGCTGCGGTGCCATCTTGTGGCGAGCCCCGCCATGTGTCTCCATGCCGGCTCGTGTGAATGACACAGCAGCTCTCGGTGGAAGTGCATTCATCATCTTCCTTTTACAGCACGCTCTCATAGGTACATTTATTTCTTTGTCAGTGCTAAGCTGCAGATTTACAGCAGAGGTGATTTACGGCTTTGTTTTAAATCTTTCAGAGGGTCGTGTTTCTCAGATTTGACCGGTTTCTGTGGTGACCGGGGAAGAACAGGTGGCCTCTTCTCTTCGCGGAGGGGGGGGTTGGAAGTCCTTTTCCAGACCAGCTCGTACCACCTGTGTGTCTTATATTTTCCGGGAGAAAGTGAAGATGACACTCGTATCCTCACTTTTGCTGGCTGTAAACTGATCATTTCTTCTGTTTGCCTGCAGGGAGAGGAAGTTGTGTGTGCTGGAGGTGCGGTCACTGGGTGTTGTGTGTTTAGCTGCTCCTACTTCCTCGTATGAATGTGTTGAGTGGGTTGGGATGATGAGATATCTGAGAATTGGGGCGACGCACGAGGAGCCCTCAGGACGTCCGGTTGCTCCGGTTGGAGCATGTTTTCAATCATTGTTAAAATCGATTTTTGCACATAAAATTTAGGGAAAGTCTTCAAAAACATGATTGTGGGCGACATGAAATGCAACATGACGGTTTGAGGGGAGCTTTGGAGGGTGGTGTCTGAGGTTGTGTTGCCACTCATGACACGGGGGTCGTTACATGGAAAAGGGGTTGAGCCTCAGCTGTTGTTATGAGCCGAGGACCCGGGTGACCGGACAGCTTTGCATCTGTTGGTCGACAGATGCAAAGTTATTACTGCGCGGAGCAGTTGTCCTTGTGTTTGGCCACCGAGTGTTATTGTAGCTGAAGGTGCAGAGCCCACAGTGAAAGTGAGAGCAGAGATGTGTGTCTTTTTGTACATGTATCAATAATGTCAAACAGCAAGGAAAGAGACGGCCTTCGGGTTAGCGCTACGGTTAGGGGTTAACCCTAACCCTGAATAATATTACTGCAGGTCAAATCAGTTTTATATATAAAGTATTAGACATCAAAATGTGCCTCAAGGGGCTTTACAGTCTTCACAGAATGAAACATTCTATGTCCTTTTAAAGGGAGGAAACATCAGGAAGTGCAACAGGCAACAGATTTCTAATGTCTAGATGTCATGAAGACAGAATATATCAGCAAAGCATCGCAACATGCTGAAATATTAATGGCGCACTTCACAGTTTTTGTAATAAAAGAGAAAGATCCTCATTAGCAACTCATTTATATTTAATTCTGTGTTTGAATTTCCTCTCCAAAACTACATAGTGCCCCTTTAATGATAAAAATAGAGAAATATGCAGGTCGTGGTTGAAAGCATAGATCCAGGAGGATGTTGAGCAGCTTCAGGTGTGGCCAGAATGGAACGGCGTGAGCCAAGCGACCTCCTCTCACCCTCGGAGGCTTGGAGGGACCACCAGTGCAAACAGAGTTTGACTGACATTAGATTTGTACCGCTCGGATAAAAGTAATAATTTAGCTATTTTAACAGACAGGCATGTGCTATGCATGCACCTTCCTCATCCTCTCAGATGCTGTTTGATGTTTTAACATAACTGTGGGCCGTATTTTGACAGCCCAAAACAGTTCAGGGAAACCCCCTCGACCTTCCTGCCAGAGTGTGGCTTGTTTTGCTTGTCAAATCAGGTGCCCTGGAGACATCTGAGAGGGAAACCGGGGACAAGAGAGCAGGAGGGGGGAAAGAAAATTGGTATGAAAAGCAAGCGATACCTTTGCCTCCGGCGGTGCCAACCTGCCATGTGATGGAAGATCATGAATGATGCCGGAAAGTCCCCACAGGGTGAAAACCTCAGAGAGCGAACACGCTCCTTCTCTACTTTTTAAGAAAATCCACATCACATTTTGATGATGATTTTCGGTCATATTCATTTTATTATTTGTTTTTTTCATTGTGTGATGGGGAACTCCTCTGGGCAGAGAGGGCGATCGGGCCTCAGGATGCAGAGGGAGTCTAGAATTATGGCCGATTGAAAGCTTTTCTGGACCCGGTTCAAGAAGTGCTGACGAAGCAAGACTAAACATCGCGAACCGCAGTTGAAAGATTTGCACATGTGCTGGCTCCCCCTCCTCTCCTGCCAGCCCGGGATTAGTCCCATCCTGGGAGAGCAGCTTCTTTTACATGTGCGCGGGCAGGCATGCACACACACACACACACACACACACGCTTTACATCCACCCCAAGTAAGGAAAGCAAAGCTGAGAACGAGAGGTAAGTGTCAAGCGTGATGTGAAAATGAGAAATAAGAAACATGGAATTCCTGAATAACCACAAGCGGCAGCATAAATAAAGTCAGCTACACAGAGGTAGTGGAATGAAGTATGCAGGTCTCAGAATCAGTTATAAGAAGGTTATTTGGATACATAACAAAACAATGAATCGCAACACATTTATAATTGTTTTATTTTAAAAGTTGACCCCAAAAAACACTTAGTGATATTTGTCCATCTGGTTTGTTTTGGTGTGGGTGGTGAGTTTGAGGTATCAGCCGTCAACATGAACGTCTCCTCCTGGAAATACAGACGCATTGTGAGCAGTTTCACCAACTGTATCACCAGAGGAAGAACTACAGAAGCGCGAATCTACTCATGGATGAGAGGCTCACGCTGGTGATCGCGCGGTAAGCAAACATTAATGGAGTTCTCCTCAGCTGAGCTGTTACACTAGCTAGCTCAGCTAAGCCACAGTAGCTCGATTGCTACATCTATTAAAGGTGAAAAGGTTAAAAAAGAAATAACATAACAATTCTCGTTGACGATGAGGTGATACAGAAAGAAAGTAGTCCCTACAGGAAACTGCTAGTAAGGTCTGTGGATCATCTTGAGTAACCAGGTAATGATTTCCAGAAAGAGGCCTTGCTGTTTAGTTTGTCAAATATATTTTATTTATTCATTTGTTGTGTCTCTTTAGTCGGGAACTCAGACCAAAACAATCTAGGTGGATAAATAGCCAACAGGCAAGAGGAAAAATATGTGGTTTTGATTTCCAGGCTAACTGTTCCTTTTTTTAAAACAGCTAAAAAATAAGAATAAACCAAAAAACTAAACGAAACATTGTCGAGAATTCGATTCAGTCAAGCAATCGATTGCTTTTGAAACTTGTATTTTCAGGTGTGGGTGGCGGATGACTTGAAGAGTTGGAACAGATTTTAAATGCAAACTGTTCAGTAGGTTTTCTGTCTGTGACGAGTGACAGCAAGAAGCTCTGATGTAACTAATAAAATTAATTATGGCTTAATTTATTTGATGAATCTACATGCAGAACACTGTACAAAACAAATAAGAAAGCTTTGTCACTAATCTTTCGCAGGTCACACTGCTGGAAGAAGTGATTCAACTAGTTCAACTACCATCATTCTCACCACACCTGCCTTTGAGACTGCATCACTATTTAGAGTATAGTGGATGAGATGTCACTGTTTAACACTGTAGAGCTGAAAGATTGGATTGGAAAGTCAGTTCCATTTTCTTTTGTACCGTACATATTACGAGGATTATTTATGGGAGTTAGTGTTCCATGAAACCTGACAAAACACTGAGATATTCTGGCATTGCAGCGAAGCAAAACTTGGAATCGCTGTTTAATTTTAATGTCAATGTTAATTTGCCAACTTTGTTTTTTT
>CAEMYA010000126.1:521125-541220 GCA_903131615.1 Diplodus sargus
AAAAAAACCCGACCCGGCTACGCGCTTAGCTATGCAAATAAATCATGTTAGTGTCTGGCAAACAAACCAACAGTGAGCTCATTGGGCTCGTTTTGCCCTACTGGCAAGCAGAGGCAACAGTGTGCAAATACAGGCCAGAGGTTAACCCGCTAGCAGGTGCACTTCCTCCTTCACCTGACTGGATATTTGCATGACCATCCAAGGAGGAACCATCGCCTGTGCCACCTGTCATACTGACCTGTCGAGTTTGTAAAAGCTGAAGCTCTTCCTCATCAAGCTGTGAAACTGAATCGTTCATGCGTGTTTTTCTACCAGAGCCGTCGCTCGAGAAACTCTTGGTGTCACGGCTTCTGTGATTTATCCCCAGAAAAACACCTTTGCGGCGCCTGTAACAGAATCTGTCGTCCCAACTAAGCTGGATTTCCTTGTGTCTGTGTGAGAGCTGTGTGTGCGTGTGTGTGTGTGTGTGCGTGTGTGTGTGTGTTATTCCAACTTTATGTCCAGCAGGTCAGGTCACAGGACATGACAGTTGGCCAGTGGAGAGCAGCCTCCAGGCTAGAGTAGGTCCCCACCACCACCACCCCCACCCGCCTACCTCTCTCTCTCTCTGGGTGGCCTGTGTTTACGAGCTCCAGGAGCAGGTCATCACTGTGCTGAGAACACGGCTGCTACGGGGGGACTGTTACTGGGTCAGCCCCGGAGCAGCAACCAGGATTTTTTTTTTTTTTTTTTCCATCACTGTGTTGCGGCTGTGCATGTCTCTACATGTGTGCGCACGCTCTCCTCTGCGTGTTTGTGTGTGCATTGATTCTGACTTCCTGTGTGCAGCGGTGCGGGGGAGCCGAGATTGGGGTGAGGTGACCCTCGACCCCGACCACATGTCCTTGTCTGTCGGCTGATCACCCACACTTCCGCCTGCAGGGGCCTCTCTGCTCCTCTCTCTCTCGAGGGGCCTGAGAAGCCTCCCGGCTCATCAGCGCAATCGTGTTGTAACATCGTTCTCATCACCGCCGTCGTCTTCATCGTCTCGCAGCTTTTATTTTGGCTTTTTCCCTTTTGCTGAGTTCAGGATCACAGTGAAGAAGGTGCTAGCCAAAATGTTTGTGCCGGACTGTTTTTGTGCGAAAGGAAGGAATTTTTAAAAACTCCCAGACGAGTCTAAAGTATCTATATTTGTGAGTGTGAAGCAACACTTCTCTTTGGAACTGCCTTGAACCTGCTTTCTACGCAGCAGTGTGGGTGGGACTGCATTACTAACACTTGCAAGGGCAAAAGTAGCCTCACTTAACTGACAGACTGCTCTTAAAGTTTAACAGAAATGAGGAAAAACATTTTATTTATTTTTTTAAATGGGGGGTCTTTTATCGGTTAAAATTTTTAATTATCATTTCCTTCACAGACATCAATTGTGTTTTAGACAGGTATACACAAATAATCTAACAAAAACAGAAAAGACGCTAAGCACAAAAACAAAATAATGGTAAAAGCTGCATTAAAGTTAACAATTGAGAATACAATAAATTGAAAATAATAATATTTATGTCTAAATAACTACCAACAACATAAATGTACAATATATATATATACTTTTATGCCTAAACACGTAGACATATAAAAATACATTATGTTATACTATTCCACAATCCTGTACCCGCCCCACCACTCAGACACGCTAGAAAAGGGTGAATAAATGATTTTTTGACATGTTGGTGAAAACTGAATGTTCGCTTCAGGCCTCTTGGCACTCGGTCAGCTGACATTTGGAGGTTTGACACTCTCAGTTGTCATGATCCACTACTGAGAAGAGTGCTAACACTGGCTCCGATTCCCCCTTCACAGAATGCCTACAAAGTGTTTGTGGTACCACTAGAATTTTAAGCCCTCTGTCCTTTTAGAACTTACACATTTAAGGAGTACTTTTCAAGATAATCAACTTTGCACAATACATTTTTTTTTTTAAATAGGTAAATAAAATCACAAGCTAGCGCAGGACATTGCTTTGAATGTGAGTTAGCCTAGCTTGCTCATCTTAACAATATTTCCAAAACTTTAGCATTTTACTGCAACCCGCTAACACACAGTGCTGTGTTTGTCCCAAATTGTTGAAAGGAGGAGGTCTAACTTACGTTAGCTGTCTCTCTGTCGATTACATCAGCAGCTGGTAGTCCTGTAACATACATTTCACACATTACCCAGTGAATCATGACACGGGGACAGAGTCAAGGAGTAATGTAGCTACATGCTCAAATTACGGGTGAGACGAGAAACAGCTAACATCAGTGGCCAGCTGCGTACGTGCTTCTGCGAATAACAGGCCTGACGTCACAATTCTAGTACCCGCCAACACAAATATTGGACTAATCAACTTAAGCAGCACAAATTTGCTCAGTTGGAACCAAAAGTTCATGCCCACTGGAGAACACAGAGGCCGGGGCCATTGCAGAAAAATAATCAAATGAGCCACTACAAAAATCACCAAGTAGGCTAAATACTGCAGAAGCAGATTTCGAAGAAACACGACGTTTGAATTTCACTTGGACTTTAAACTGTTGCATTGTAATTCACATTTTGTTTGCCAAGTTTTCGACCAAGTGCGGCCTTTTTCAAACACCATGAGTACCTCAATCACTGGTGACCTTTTGACCCGCAGCTTCCCTGGGAACACCATGATTCCTGTCCTCTCACTCACAGGGCAGCAGTCACCGGCCCAGGGCAAACCCCTCCACAAGGCTTTCTTTGACAACCACTAATGAGAAGACTATGGTACGGGATCGCAACCAACGTTGAGAGTTTTCGCTTCCTCTACTGCACTCCTTATCAGCGGAGTGAATCAAAAATTATTCAATTATATACATCTCCTCTTCCCGAGGATTATGTCCACTCCCGGTAGTGCACACTATTCGACTAATGTGGTTAAATACAGTTAAATTGTATAATCACAGCGGCTGGAACTAGTGCACTATGCTTGTCAATAAAGGGGCCAGTATGTGTGTTGGCAGTGCGCTCTCCTCCAAGATCCCAATTCCTGTAATTAAATGTCGGGGTCTGCGTTTCGCTTTATTGGATTTATTTCGACTGATTAGTCCTGGCATTGACTGATGGGTAAGACAGAGGTGGTGGTGTGCTGGTGGAGACAGAGACGGGTCCACGTAATGTGTCTGCATGCAATCCTGCTGCAGCTATTTGCCCATTAAGGAACCCTCCTGTAAGTCAAAGGTCAGTAAGCATATAATCAGCCATAAACTGATTCACTTCACCCTCAGTAGCTGCTTTTTAAACTAACAACAAACACTAAAGGCCTAAATTAGAGCTGCTTATGTGCGAAGCCAGCATTAGTCTGGTGTGTGTGTGTGTGTGTGTTTGCAGTGGCGTTGGCTGTGTTTATTTGGTCAGGGGTGTGAGACAGATTAGCTGGTGTGTTACAGGTGCTATAAAAGTTGTTGCTTTGGACACGGCTCATGAACAGTATAATGACTCCAGGCTCATGTTAATCTCACTCCGCCTGGCTCCGTCTCGGGGTGCTGGCCTGTTTTTGCTGCCGGGCTGGGCTCAGGGCTAACAGGCGAGCAGAGACGACGCAGAGAGGAGGAGAGCGTTCCAGCATTACGCCTACCGGCAGAGGCCGGGAAGCAGGCCAGAGAAGAAAAAAAGAGGGAAGGATAGAGGAAAGCAAGGAAAGGCGGAATGAGGAATGCATTTCTGGCTACAAAGGTGCTGATTTGTTATCAAAGAGAAACACTTCGAGTCACAGGTGTAGCTGCCAGAGCGCACGGGAATGACGCTCCAACACTTTTTTTCTATCCACGTGAGGAAATAGAATATTTACAGTTCACATAAAAATTCATAGAAATGCATCTTTTCAAGCACTTTGAAGATCCAATAATCACCAAAGCATATGCAAGAGAGCCAATATAAGCAAATCCAATGGTCCAAGTTGTCATACCGAGATCGAAGGTGCGCTGATTGGTTCTTTTCAACTCATGCAGTGAGTGGCATGCAAGAAATCATTCCACCTCAAAAGTTGGCAGAGCTTCCGCGTTCTTAGATCTCACTTGTTTTCTTAGAAGACCCAAAGCCTAGACTGCTTTGTGGCCCTGGTACTCCTTGCTAAATACATCCACAATGTTTTTCGATGGGAGAAAGTGGGGAAAGCGGTAAAGCTGTGGTTTCCCCGGGTAAACATACCGACCCCTTTGGCTGTCGCAGCTGCGGTGTCTCTGGTCTTGTAGGTAGAACAGACACGTGAGTGACATGAGAAGGACGAAGAGGAGCAGCAGCAGACCAGAAGAGGTCGGTGTGTTTACCAGGGAAACTGCAGGTTCTCAACCACCCTATCAAAACTGTAAGAATCACAGATATAACCTCAAAGCTACTGTGTGACCCAACAGATTGAGTCAAGTGTAGCAAAAAACGAAGGCAACCATTTAGAGGCGGAGTAGGACAGGTCTTGCAGGGAAAGCAGTGAGGTCCATAAAAGCCATTGAGCAGCAAAGTGAATGATTTTGCTTTGTCCAGACTATAGCTAGCTAACGTTGAAGAAGACAGAAAAACATCCTTTAATTCATTGCACTCTCAAAAAACTGCCTGCTGGAAATGAAAGCTAGCATAGCTTCATTTTAATATGCCAGCTTGTTAGACGAGCTCGACCTCTGTCTGCACTGCAACTTCAGAAAAAGAACAGATTGTAATGCATCTATAAATTTCTAGGCACAAGTAAGTTAATTAAATCATTTACAAAAAAACCCAGAATACCTTTGGTCATTTGCTAATAACGACCCACCACATCTATGATAACATCTTCTTGGCTAGATATCTGGCTGACAGCCATGTTAATATTCTCAACACGATGACACTATGCATACAATGAGTTATTAACATTTAACTGTGTGGTCAGTTATAAGTTATTAGCTAATGTACTGTACCACCGTAGGAACAGTGATTACATAACCCCCGGAACCAGCTTTCACTTAACTATATGCGTATCACATGTTCAGCGAATATTACTAAACCCCTGCCTTTAATCTTTATTTGCACTTGTTTTCCCTTTCTTCATCTGCCCTCATTTCATCGATCTACAGATGTAAACGGGCTGAGATCAGAAGAGAGGAAAGATTTAGCAGAGAGCAGAGAGGAGCGCAAGAATATGCAGGAGTGAAAGAGAGAAGCAGAGAAAGAGAGCGATGGAAACCGTTCAGTCACTCAGTGAGATCTCCTCAGAGGGGGTTAGTGTTCTGCAGAGTCCATCCATTTATCTTATTGGCCTTTAGGGGAAAGAGAAACAGAACATTTGTGCTGGATAGGAGGAACCGCATGGTCTGTACTTTATTAGTTAGAGATCATCAAGTCTTTGAAAGAGCATCATGAGTCACAGATCTTTGTCTCTTACTGTCACACCAGTTTGCCGGTGCAGTTGTCTTTGCCCCAACCTGTCGCTTCTCCTTACTTTCCGTGTAAGTCTGCAGTGCCGCCGTCTGTTACCAATCTCGAGCCCATTCTTCATGTATCTCAGCTCCTTATTCCCATTTCCATAATAATAATAAAACACAATGCGGCGAGGGCATTTGAGAAAAAACTGTACTTGCTTGGTTGGAGGGCCGCCAAGCTGTCAGACACGGTTCCCCTATGAGGTAGTGTGTTGTTGGCTCAGCCAGCAGACAGGCTGAAAACTCAGGTGTAGTTTAGAACCGTAGTGTTTATGAGGCACTACGCTGGTGTAATCCAAGTAATTGTTTATTACAGGCCTCAACTTATGTTATAAGTAATTACTTTTGGGTGCCCTCGACCTGTAAAAATCGGTTTTGTTTCCTGTCTGGGTGCCTAACACCACAGCCTAAGCCCCTCCCTCCAAAATGTATATGTTTTACTGCACCTTGTGAATGATATTACATATAATTGTGTTTTTTTTTTGTTTTTTTTTTCTGTGAGCAGCACAGTTGTAAAATCCATGCATATGCTATTAAGGATCATTAGAGCTTTGATGGTGCAGAGCTATTCCTCAGTGACACTCCATCGGCTGTGCCCATAAAACTCTCGATGCCGAGCCAGTGGGGGAGGATTTTAAGTGTGGCACGGCGCTCTAATAGCCACTTCCTTAATCAGACGGCTGGACAAATTGTAATCATTAGCACTGTAGTGAGCAGCGTGCATGACATTGGTCTCGAAACTCATTAGGGTGAGTTGGTCGGAGGAGGGAGTGAGTGAAGGAGGAAGAGGAGGAGGAGGAGGAGGGAGGGTCGCTGTCACACACTCACCTGGGTCTGTTTGTAATCAGGCAGCTGAAGCAGGCGGTTCAATTAGGCACTGAGCACTGCACCAGCTTGTACCAGCAAGACTTGCGTCATCTCCAAGCACACATGGAAGCAAGAGCGCCTCGGACATGCACACATACGCACACACACACAAACACACACATACACGCACAGTCAGATGTGTGCACAGTAACCCACACAAACTGTGATTACAACAATCACACATGCGCACACTTTCTCAGCGGGGTGCAGATACTGCTCACACTGTGATTCACTCTGTAGCTTTGTTGTCCGTCTGTGCGCCGCGCCGAGCTGCGACGAAAGGCAGCGAGCTGTCAAAGCATCGATACCTGTGAAACCCCTCGGAGTCCCTTTCACTTAACTGCCATGCGTCATTCGTTGTCGTCTGTTGCGACTGTTTGTTCGTGAATTAATCGTTCAACTTTATTTTTTATCACGGAATCACCATGTAGCATGGTTACACAACGCTCAAACAATAAGACGACGCCAGCGTATTGATGTTAAAGGTGCAATAAGTGAACTTAACGAACCTCTTTAACATGGAAGGTAATTCCAGACCCAACTTATTTTTTTTTTTATAACAAATAGAAGGAAAACTTTAAATACTGAAAGTTTCTTGCATCAAAAAAATACAAACAAAAGCAGACCGACACACAAACAAAATCACACATTAATATACCGTAAATGTGGCTGCAATCAAATACTGTACACAAAAGCGCAAAGACCCACGTGTGCATGTCCACACAGCTGCACATGTTTAAGCGAAGCTCGCATCTGTCCCCGAAACATCCGTCAGTGCCTCCACATCTGTGTGCTCCGGCTCGAGCCTTTTGCTCTGGACCTCCAGATCCCCACACACGTTCCCCCTCAACTGGGCTTGGCCTCGTGCCACCCTCCCTTTAGTCCTCCAGCTGAGTGATACATGCGCGACCCCAGACGGCTATACAGTCCTGTAGCCTATTTAAAGTGTTCCGAAAGGGGAATGCGATATGGTGGGTTTTATTTGAAACGTCTTCTTTGATTGAGAGGGAGCTGTGGCACACTTACCATAATGGCACTTCTAATGGCCCTAATGTGGAATGTCTTTTCACGGTAACACATGTTCAAAGCTCTCCTGGCGCGCTCGCTGAGGCAGCAAATGCCGCCTGGCGAACGATCCCTCATCCGTCCAAAACGTGACGGACATGAGTTGAGGGACACGACGGATGCTGGCTGATGAAAGCATTGCTTACCGACAGTGAGTGACACAACATGTGCCGTTGGAGGACAGCTTTTCATAGAAGTGCTTTAACTCTTGGCGTGTTCCTTTCTTTTCATTCTGGTGAAAGTGTTTTAATGTTGTTGCGGGCTCGGCAGAGAGAGTTCAAACCCTGCGATCATGTTGTCGTCTTGGCTTCTTCGGTGACAGCATCATTCCCTCCCTCCCTTCAAGCCACCCACCACCTTCACCCCTAACTTACCCCTGCCCCGAGGTCATGAGTCATAAGCACGGAGGGAGGGGAGGGAGGATTGTAAACAGCGCCGAGGGGACACTGCAGAATGGATCCTATTGTTAGCCCCACAGGCCAGAGAGTGCTGTCTCACCCAGGGAAGTATCGCCATTTGGTCTGCGCTTGCAGCCAAGTGTGTTTTCTTGGGTGTCCATGTGCGTGTGTGTCTATTTTCCTGTGTGGGTTTCTTTGCGAGTGTCTGCGCGGACGTATCACCACGGCAACTGCTCTTTTTGGTTGTTCGCTTCCATCGAGCATGTGATGTGACGCAGCCTGACACCACCACATGAGCTTGAGAAGCCTGTCACAAGCTAATTTGTGAACTTGTTGTCTTCCATCACATATCGCTGTAGGTATTTCCATATGTTGGAGCCTTGAGTATGCGCTGCGTACATGTGTGGGTTGGTGGGTGGATGCTTTCGCCAGAGACGGCTTGTCCTAATCTGTATTTATGTACCTGCGGTCAAATTAATACAGATTACCATAATCATATCTGGCTGTGACATGACATTGGTTTGCAGCCAGCTCCTCTCATACATCTCAGCACTCCCCCTTTGAATCGGGCCCAGATTGCTCAGGGCCTATCCATTCAGCGAGCACACCTTGTTTCGTGAGACCCGGGCCAAGGGGAAAATCAGGCTTTAATAACTATGTAAGGGAAAAGACTCACCCTGCCAAAATGGCAGCCGCCCTGAACGCTGTTCAGCTGGCAATCCAACAGCCAGAGAAGGAGGGATGGGATTGGGATCCAAGCAAAAGTAAAAGTGATTTTTTCCCAGACCTCCTGTTGCAGAGAGACAGCATGTAAGAACGTGAGGAGAGGAGTGTGAAGAGGCTTAACTGAACCATCACATTCTTTCTCATCGTTATCCTCCTCTGATGCATTGTATTTTTTGATTAAAAAAAATGAGTCATTTCCCTGCATATATAGTGGGATAAATCTGCACAGTTCTAATTCTCTTAACAGTATCTCAAACTTAACAGTTTGTTTGCTACAACCCCAGCTAAGCTGCAAGAATAAGCTGTTGGCATTAAACGTTATTGCTGACCACGGACACACTGAAGGTACATTTTTTCCGTTCCCAACTCGTCAAATAATGGCACTTGGGGTTGGTCCATCGGGCTGGCCAACAACCCAAAGCGTCAGTATTTGACAGACTAGGAATGAGATGTCCGGACATTACACAGCGTTGGTAGTGGCAACAAAACCAGACATTTTTGATGTGACATCGGGAGAATTTGCTTCCCAAAAGAGGGTATTTTTTATTAAGAGGTTGACTGCAATTTCCAGCCATGTTTGTGGCTAAAGGGTTAACACTAACCCCTAAACCTAAGAGCCAGGCAAACCAATACATGATCTTTTCCAAACCCTGTGGATATTTGTGCCTAAACCTGGGAATGAGACGGCTGGACATTTTCCAGCCATGTTTTCTGAGAACGCTACCGAGAACGATGTTGACCAATACATGAACTATTCAAACCCTAACCTAACTTAATGTTATTGCCTAAACCTAACGAGACCATAGGCACAGCGTTTAATTGTTTGATTTAATTCTAAAGAAACTAAACGTTGTGTTGTTTCACTGCGCGTTACATGGTGTTGGGAGTTGTATGTTTTGCTGTAAGTTGAGCCTTGAGTGTGAGCAGAGCTGAGCTTGGTGGGGAGGAGGCTCAAAGCATGTTGGAAACCACAGCACCACCGGCGCCAACTCCAATGAGACATGAGTTATTGCTCCGGCTTCCCCGAAATCAAATAAATAATCTCTCCTTTATTTATTTGCTTCAGCTCTCATCATGATTTGCAGCCTCTCAATTATTCTACAGGGGTGAAAGGACTTGCTTGCTCTCTTGTCTCGCTTTGCTTTTCCCGAAGAAACACACACACACACACACACAGGCACACACACATGCACATACCACTGCTGGTTTTCAGACACACACCTGTCACCTGTTTTTCCGTTCATATTACAGTCTGGATATTTCATCGTTAAGCGAGTGCAGCCGGGGTTTTAATAGCGTAAAATCATTGTCAGAACATTTATGCAGCAGCAGGATTCCTGCTCATTGGCAAAAACATTCAACCAGCCTACCTATAAACACACACACACACACACACACACAAAATGAGTCCTTGGTAGCAACATTGTTACAGCTATCAGAGCCTCTTGGCCATGTGTTGAGTGCAATAATGGTAAAGGCAACGACAGGCTCAGCCCATACTCTCAATTAGGCTCCCCAAGTGCTAGGTGTGGAAAGGTGTCTGGCAAAGCGCCTGACCGCAGCACTCAAAGAGCACTTTGTCTGCGCACCTCACACCCACCGTACCTGCTCATGTTGTGGAAACAACCCAACGTTGTCACACAGTTGATTTAATAAAATTGGATCCCCAAAATGAGACTTCTAGTGTTTCGGGGGCGCAATAGTCGTAATGGAAACACGTCCACCCCATCCCCCGACCCCCCCCCACTCTTTTGGCTTTACAGGCATCCTTCCAGAGTGAGAATGAGCGGGGGAGACCCGGGGTAAACGGATACTTCCCCACTGTGAGCCCAGTAGTCTGGGTATGGCAAGAGCAACCCCATGTCCATCACATGCTCGTATCTAGCCACAAGCCTGGCTGTTGCTGCAGCTTATAGACTTGTTAAATGATGATTGCGAAAACAGAAAAAGTCAAAAAGGGAAAATAAAGGTAGCGCCAATCGGGGTTGAGGTGCTGCTGCGGTTTTGTAAGTTGGTTTTGGGATCTGTGGGAAGCCTGCTTAGTCTCCTTAGGAGAGTGCATGATGTTTTTTAGGATATGTGTTTACAGGAGTGGCATTTAATGTTCGCCTCAATAACAAAACTGGACTTTCCAGGCTTGCGTGGATGAAGGGAGAATAATGAGGGAGCCTCTTTTAACAGTATATTGGCCGGCGTTGGCCAAAGGCTGGGAACGCAGGAGGATGATCAAATTGTAGAAAAAAGGGTTGGCAGTGTTGGAAGGCTGAGCTTGGAAACCATGGAGGTGGCAGCAGAGCCTACACTACAAACTGATGTCTTGGAAAAACAAATGGACACCGATGACGCATTCTTAAAGGCCCAAAAGCATGAAAGGGAGTTAGAAAATAAAAGGTACGGACCATCTTCATTCATCGCTTCCTCCCCTAGAGATGCTTGTCGGTTGAGGCTGGAGTCAAGCTGTGCATTGTTAGTATTCAAACAGTTATGAAGGTGCAAAGACAAGAAGTTTAGCCTGAATCCAAACCCACATCCCTCTTTATTTCTCCAGCAACATGACAGTTCGGTCTGATTATGTGTTATTATCAGCCCTAAACATGTAGGAAACACTGCTCTGCGTTCTCTGGACATGTGACAGCACATACGACAGAGTTCTTATTGCTCGTCGTAAGGATAATCTAGGGGGATATTGCGAACAGATGATAATCCATATGTGTGTTCCACGCTGCCATTTTTCTGTACATACCGTGTACTACCCCTCTTGGATTGATTTCCTCCATCTTGGAACAATATTTATGGCTTTGTTCCGCAACACTGTATGTATATATGCGGTATATGGCCATTAGCAGACTTGTTGATGTTAATGCAGTGCACATTTTTTATTGAATTTGGTACTTCTGCTGTATGTGCTTCTTTAGTTACACATGAGATATCGACCTTTTGGTTATAGCTCCATATTACAATGATGTTTTCATTAGTGTCCATTGTTGTTTGTGCAGGATTACACAAAAAAAACTACTGAATGGGTTTTCACAAAGCTTGCATGGTCCCCATTAACTTTTGGTGCACGTCTCAATAAAGGGACAGATGTATGTTTTTTTCAGGGAATGATGCATTGATCTTGTTTATGCCGTATTAAGCTGATATGTATGAGTCAGTACAAAAAGAGACTGTTGGTTCTTATATTGTTTAGATGTTGTTATATCATGTTGTGGTATAAGTGTCGTCTATTCCCGGTCTCCAAGTCCAGACTGTTCAACTTGTTCTAACTAGAATGTTACTTCTGAGAAATAATTACTGGATCAATTATTTCATCCGCATCCATATCAAAAGTTAATGGGGTCTGTTCTGGGCAGAGACCCATCCTCCATCCATGTTTCATGGAAATCCATTCAGTGGTTTGTGTGAAATCCTGCTGACAAACCACCCAACAAACACACGGACACGGGTGATAACATAACCTTGTTTGCCTTTACCCACTGAGTCATTATATCCACATTACTGGTGTTTATCAAAATTATAATTTAATTAATTTTATAATATTGTCGCAATATGGTGGAAAATATTGTGATGTTCTATTCTTTTACTGAGTCCAAGGCTTTTAAGAAGATTTAAAAAATGTCAGGATATAGCCTAAAAAAGTAGTGCACTGCCCCTAATCACCAACAATAATACTTCCATCAATGCAAACATTATCTCAGTGCAGGAATGAAAGAAGCTTTCAGCTGTAGAAGCAACCCACTCGGGTAGCTCTCATGGGACAGTTGGAGGGTAATAAGCAGTGGGTAAACAGTTAAAGGTCCTGGTGGCACGTGTACTTGTTTACCCGCGGTGTGTGTTGACACATAGATATTACCAAGGGACTTCCAGGGCAAGGTGTGGCGGTAGAGGTCTGTGTATGCGTCTGTGTGTGTGGTTTGGTGTCGTGTGGTGGGTTTTCCAAAGTCCTTAAAGAGCACACATTGAGGTTAGCAGCTGGGCGTAACAGAGGCCCCTTTTTTAACATAATTTAAAGGAAAATGGCCGTTAAGTGCTGGCAAGGCCTTTACTGATAGCTGTGTAGGTGTGATTGCATCATATTTTTCTCTTTGCATGCTCAAAACAACACATCAACAACGAGTTAGCCTCTGATACATCTTAAACGACTTGAGATTAGATACAAGTTTAGCATTGGTCAGGACGTCCATTTACGCAATCATGATAACAATGTGGTCGCAAGTTTCGTGGAAGGCTTGTTCCCGGCACAATTTGCCCCTTCCAAAGTGATTTAGACAGGTTCGTGAGGTTACATCTCACAGCCTACGACATGGAGGGTTTACTTCCATAATAACACTCCGCAGGGTTATTCGTGTACTTTATGGGTCTGAACTTGTGACCTTGGATGCATCGTGGAACAATTTATGATTCCTTTTTTCTTCCCTCTTGTACATGATAAACATCTGCGAACCTCCCCAGGGCGGGCTACGATGACAGCTTACAGCGAAGGAGTTAAAAAATTGAAACAGCAGAAATCTCCCCCTTTCCTCTCCACCTCCCTCGCCCCTTCCCTGTCCTCTTATCCCTCTCTTCTTCTTTTTCTTCGTCTTCGGTCTAATGTGTTTCTGTAGTCTTTGGAGGTAGAGGGGGGGAGAGAGACAAAGAGGAGGGGACAGATCCTGCCGCACATCTGAGGTTTATTTGGCCTCCCCCTGGGGAGTGCGGTGAAGCTCTGCATCTCAAGGAAATTGCCAGCGCTTTCTGGGTCGGCTTGGCACACTCTCAAACACACTCTCGCACAAACACTCACACACGTAGACGCACACACACATGCTCCTCAGCTGGCTCAAGCGCACCCCCTTCTTCTCCCTGTCACAGTGGCAAAGTTTGTCCGCTTTTCTAGCCCTCAGTGCCACAGTCCTTTGGTGCACGTTTCCACCCAGCACACATTATGTTGATGTATAATCCCTTTGTCTCCACATCAACAATGACTCTGGAAATTCCCTATATGCTTCCTGGGGGCATGTTTGAATGATAATTTTGTTACAAAGCAGGCCTTAATTCATCTTCAAGGAGTCAGTGTTAAAAATGCTGTCAACAACCACCTCACCAGAATGAATGTTGACGCTGTAGTTTTCTACAAACCGAGGATGTTAAATTTTATGTTGATATGTTTACCTTTACATTTGTTTATGTTCAAATTTCAATTTATGTTGTTACATGACAAACATGCCTGGAAATTGTCCTGTTGTTTCATTAGAACTATTCAGTGGTTAAGGTTGAGGGTTAGGTTCAGGGTTAGGATTAGAGCTGAGGGCCACATCAAGGTTTTAGGGTTATGGTCTGAGGTCAGGGTTGAGGATTAGGGTTGAGGATTAGGTCAGGGTGGACGGATAGGTCTGCAGTTGAGGGTTGGAGTAGAGGGTTAGCGTTTGGATTGAGGGTCAGGGTTGATGGCTGAAGACCACGTCAAGGTTTGAGGGTCAGAGTTGAGGGTTAGTGGTTGAGGGTTAGGTCGAGGTTTGAAGGTCAGGCTTCAGGGTTAAGTTAGGGGAGAGGGTTAGATAGAGGATTAGGCTTGAGGGTTAGGGCTGAAGGTTACAGTTGAGGGTTAGAGTAGAGGGTTAGGATGGAGGGTCAATGTTGAGGGTTAAGGTTAGGGGTTAAGGGGCTTTGAGCAACCTCAAACAATAGTCTTTTGCTTGGCAGCCATCTCATCTAGTCATCAACATTTCATTCTGGCAACTGGACTGCTGTCAACTTTTCAAAAATCCAATCCAATGATTTGATCAAAAATCTCAGTAAATCTTGTCAGATGGATGGGTTACATTGTCTCTTTACCTCGACTCCAAACCCATATGCTTTCTTTCAAGACTCCCAGCCTGTGAAGGGAAGACGCAGAATGATGCCACCTCATCCCCTCATGCCTTGACTCCCTCCTGCTCCTGCACCCATCCCCCTCTCCCTGTATCTAATCCCCACCTGGCTGCCATTGAGGTCAACATCGGGGAGCTTAAAATCAGACAGGTGGCTCTTCCTGCGACCTGGATATACTTATCCCTTGATCCCTGGCGACCCTGACAGGAAGTGGATTGCTGGCCAAGTGACCCCCTCTGGTGGCCCTTCCTGTCCCCACGTTGCCTCGCAGGAAGGAAGGATGCGGTCTGCTGTCCTCAGGCGCCGTTCACTCGCTGCCCCCCCCGCCTCAGCCCGACGAGAGAAACCAGATTATTGGTTCCAGGCTCGTCTCTCCCTGTGCGTACTTTTTTTATTTCTTTTTTTGTCTCCTCCATTTCCCATCTTCTTTTCTCTGGTCTCAGCACCTACTTTAGCCCAGTTTGACATCATTCCTTCCTTCTTTCATCGTCTCTTCTGTGCCCATGTGAGATCTCAGTAAACGCTGCGGACAATGGTTAACCGCAA
This sequence comes from Diplodus sargus, assembly GCA_903131615.1. Classification (NCBI taxonomy): domain Eukaryota; kingdom Metazoa; phylum Chordata; class Actinopteri; order Spariformes; family Sparidae; genus Diplodus; species Diplodus sargus. The sequence continues at coordinate 536,001 of CAEMYA010000126.1, forward strand.
AAGTCCCAAATCCCAGTCAATTGCACTCCAGGGGCTAACAATACTTTTGATTTATAGTCCCCATTTTATGTATCTCTGACACCGACTTGTTTACTTTTGTTATTGTTGTTTTATTGGCCATTTATTTACATTAAATATGGCATTCATTTTCATGTGGCGGAGAAAATCCCGAAGTCAGGCTTCTGGGTTTAGTCTGCTCTCAAATGATGTACATGCACGTTGTGAATTACAGGACGCCATTTGGTGGTAGTTAGGAGGAGAAGGGGACTTCCAGGCACACTGAGAAAAGAGACCTCGCGAACAACATCAAACAGTGTTTTTATTGTTCTTCTGGCCGTAGTTTAAGAACAGGAACTCAAAACCGAAAAGGTGAGAAGGTCATGAAGAGCCTTTGCTCACCGCTCAGCTCAGACATTGGTCGGTAATTGTGACAGTTAAGAGTGAAGACAGCATTGTGCAAGAGGGGAAAAACTTCTCATCTCCCGCGGGGGTATCGGTGCTTATCCATGTTTTCTGTCTTGGTAACATGAGCACAAGATTTCATGAGCGCAGTCACAGTCTGCATTGGATGATGATGCAGGCAGAGCAGGTGGTATACATCAATGCTGCAACCACATATGATTGCTGTCCACACTCTGGGCCATCTCTCTGTATATGTAAGTGTCACTCAGCTGCAGGTGTTAGACAGCATGTTTACACAACACATCACAGATCCGAGCACATTTACTATAGATGCAAATGACCAGCATAGTGAAAAGTGAAAATGCATCAGTCCAGTTGGATCATTCATATTCAGTTTTTTTTTTTTCTTTTAAACGCTGAGTAAGTTCATGTATGATCAAAATGTATAATTAATAAAGTTTATATGCAAGGGTTTGAAGAATTAAAGATGCTTTATTTAAGAACTGGTCATTTTTTTCTGTGTCATACTCCCAACCAGGAAGTTGGGGTGCCTATTTTAAGAAACATGAAAATGCACAATCTCTCCCGTAGGTCTTTCTGTCGTTTAGCAAACGTTAGAAGCAGTTGAGTGTTAGGTATTAAACTTCGTCCCTTTGCTTGACAAGAGTTTGTCTCCAGTGCATTTTTTAATTATTGGATCAGATTCGGTAGTGTTTTTAAAAACTATGAATAATAAATAGATTACAATCTAGTGCCAGTTGGTCTGACTGTGTCTTTTTGTACTTTGAATACAATTAAAGAAAATGGACTTAAAGAGAGCTGACACTGGAACAGCCCGGCGAGCGAAACACATCCAAAAGACGTCATTTCAGTGTCTCTTTCAAAAGTTCAGAGGACATCTATGTCCTCCGCTCGTCGATAATTGAAGCTGAAAAGATGTCTAAAATGACTTCACTTTCAACCCTGCAAAGATTTCACTTGGACGTCGACAGCGAATGTTTTAAAAGACGTCACAAAAGCTTTTATTCTGGCTACTCAATAGACGCTGAATTGATGTCTTTTGGATATGTTTTAGCCCAGTGAGAGAACTCTCCATGATCCACATTTGCATCCATCAACTTTCAACTTCAGCTTTAACCTCACAGCTTTCATAACGTATCTTTTATATGACAATTTGTTATTTGTGTAACAGTGAAATGTGTTGTAAATTGCCTTAATCTGGGCTCCAATGCAGCAGGTCTGTGGGAGCTAGTTGGAATATTATAAAATCTAGCATCATTTTAACATACTGACAAAGGTTTTGAGATCTCTTAAACAGCAGAATACACAGCTACGGTTGCATTCAGTGAAATCAGACTTCGGGGAGCTCCTCCTTTCCATTATCCTTTTATCTTTAACACAAATCAAATTGTTTCTCCTGATAAAAAGTGAATCCTGTTCTTTGTCTTCGAAATGGCAATATAACACATTCTAACAGACTTGGGACACATTAGAGGACAGCAGGGAGAGAGCGGGAAGTGAGATGTTGTGATCCCACAGGTGTTTGTCTCCCTTCTATCATGTCAGTCTGCAACTGCATTGCCACCTAGTGGGAGAGAAGGTTTACTGTCCTCAGACTGCTGTGGTTTAAACTCACATTCAGTAAAATTAGGTAGGTTGCATTGGGAGAGGGGGGACTGATTTAAAACGGTGACAAATGTAAAACTGAAGGGTGTCGCCCACCATCTCCTCTTTTATTCGTTGGATATTTCAGGTCAGCGGCTGCAAAAAGTTTTTCCAGCTGAGCTCCTCCAACCAAACATCAAGCCAGTGAGTTCACATCTGGAGCTTATGTGGGAGATAGACATCAACATGTCAGGCCTCCGGGCTATAAGAGAACATCCCTACAGTTGCAAAGCATCAAAAATTCTTATGATGAATAAATCACTTATCAGGAGCTCAGAAGAGGCCAAAGACACTTAAATAACTGTCTCGGTCAGTCACAAAGGAGGGAGAGGGAGAGAGAGAGCGGCTGAAAGAAGGGAGGGTAGAATGAGAGAACATGTTGTAAAAGCGAGGGAAGGTTTGTTTGGCCACGCTTTGGCTAATTGGTCTCAGTGGTGCAGCTAATGGTTTTAGGTTTACGTCCAAGCGCCGCTGAAAAATAAGTGGGAACCAATGAAGGGCGAGCGGCTGTGTTTTTATGCATTTTCATCATCTCGCAGGAGAAGGAGGAGAATTTAAAGTGCATAAAAAAAATAAAAAAAACGAAAATGGAGACTGGAATCACCTAATTTAAAGCCACACGTTGCACATCCTGTTACTCCTTCATCTATTAAGCAGATGTGAGGTGAAGTGAATTTTTCTGGGAGCTGGTTTATCCATTACAAGCTACTTTCAGCTTTTTTCACACCCAGAATGTCGAGCGCACATTCGAAGGCCGGTGACGTGCTTTCATCTGATACCTTCCACGCCTGCGCCTGTCTTTCAACCCTTTCAGGTTATAAGTGGCCCTTCTCCTGACCCACACCAGTCCCATTTTGTCCGTCTTTCATCGGCCGTAGCCGAGGCATGTGGCAACAAAGCTCCGCTGTGGTCAGATGGCATCTGTCCCTTCAATAATCCTGGAGTTATCGCTACACATCAAAGCGTTTGGGGCTTGCATAATTGAGTTAACGAGTGTGTTGGTACGTAACCTGATCCTTTATTCCCCGTGAGGATGGCGGTCACAGTTTGTGACCACAGACAGAGACGAAGACAGAGAGAGAGAGAGAGAGAGAGAGGGAGAGAGAGAGAGATGGAGTAAGACGGCCTCTAAAGCCCTGCAACAACTGTGGGTTCACGCTGTGGGCCTGGCAAGCTGCAAAGTGGCCTGGGCCAGCACCAAGCTAATGAAAAAACAACAGTGGGGTAATGCTGGTGTGGAGCCGGGGCCCGCAGCACCGTGCCCACTGCACAACTGCCCCGGTCAGCACTGGCACTGGTCGCAGCGCCAGTTGTCACGGCCTTAATCCTGCCTGCTGAATGACCTCATCATTGCCTGCCTGCCTCCCCTGCAGCTGCTGCCATGGCTCGGTGGAGTGACCTCACCTACGCGACACACACACACACACACACACACGCACACACAGACACAATCACATGCAAAGTAAGCAGATAACGCCGGTGCAAAAACATGCAAAACCTCAAATGATAAGTTCACCAACGTTACAAGAAGAAAATTCTCACCGTGCACATAGTTTAGGTTTAATCTGCTAAGATTTCTGCGTGCATCCTACTCCAAGTACTGAAAACTTTTTCCAAGAAACCAATGAAGTCAATGCTCACCATGCAGATAGTTTAAGTTTAAACTAAGCTCTAAGTTCTTTTAGTCAAAGAAGTTGTCCAGTTGAAAAGAGCATCGCGACAAGGCACATGCAGTTTTTTTTCACGTCCGCTGTCCTTAATACAGGGTTTTGCACATCATGATTTACATAACACAATCTTTAGGGCCGAGTCTCGAAGCAGTGTGCCCTATGTGGAAGCTGCACAGTCGGGGTGGTGAATGGAGCATGTCACAGACCTGCAATTAGTTAGTTAGTAATTAAATAGTCCAGCATGTAGGATCTAAGTGGAACTATTAGCAAAAATGTTCATAATTATGTTTTCATAAGTGTATTATCAACACAAACTTACTGTGCTTTAGTCAGCTCAATATGAGCTTTTCATATCTAGGGAGAGAGCAGGTCTGTCACTACCTGATGTCTCTAGGTATGGCAACACCATTTGGACAAACCACACGCAGAAGTGCATTAACACAGTCAGTTTATTATATTTGCGTTATTGTATCATAGCATATTATCAATGTTCATGTTACTGTTAGAGTGTGCTGTCCAGGTATTTGGACACATTGTACTGTTATGCTTTGTCAGTTTTGTTCTTGTATCTATGTCAATGAAGCCCCTTCGATTGGGTTCTGCCTCACCCTAACCATGCCTCAATCATTATTCATATGCTGTAACCACAATCTTTCCCTATAACCTGCAGCCTTACCGTAGCTGTATTACATGTTGTAGAAAGTTAAATATAATCTGTGCTTTTGCAGAATTGCACAGTTAGGTTCGCTCAAAAGTTTTGCAAAAGTGACACCAAAAGCAGAATGCATAGATAAAAACTAACAGCGAGTGAGAACTTTTTCTTTTTTTTCCTTCTTCTTCTTCTTCTTCGCGATTTGGGCGTATTGACCTTTTCGCCGTGTAAACAACGCCCGAAACAACACAACACAACACGGATGCATCATGTAAACACGAGGCTCATTTACATCTCTGTCTGCGTCGCTTGACGGCTCCATATTGCGCCCGCGTCAAACAGATCAGATCTGTTCTGTGCATACGGACTAAACGACCACGGGGATCGATATTAACAGACACAAACACAGATGTACATAGTGTTCGTGAACATATATCCACACACACACACACACACACACACTCACAGACACACTTGTGTGCGATGAAAATAAAGAGACACTTGCTCCGTTGGCACCTCCTCCAATCACACACGCCGCCTCCACTCCTTCATCCCAGCTGTCACAACTGCAAAAACTCTACAAATACACACGCACACTCTCGCCTATTCACACTCACCCACACACACCACTTTTCCTGCTCACACCTTTTCCCGCTCACCATGGCTCCCTCCAGTTGGTGCCCGTGTGCCCACTCTCTGCCGCAGCTTGCATGTAATGTGTGTGAGTGCGTGTTTATGCGCGTATATGATGTGTGTAATCGTCCTTTTTATTGCCGTCGGTTCCAGCTGAGCTCAGACCTGTAAGTGCACCACCTCTGGCCCCGCAAAGCG